>JAUOBT010045927.1:0-10634 GCA_032362145.1 Hypanus berthalutzae
CTCCACCTCCAGGGAAGCTGCATCTCCACACAAACTCCTCACTTGAGACGACTGTCTGTACCCGTGACACAGGAAATAACATCACTGTCACTCCTGATCCCGTGTCTGACCTGCTCACCTCCGGGTCTCCTCCCTCAGCAAGCTTCTTCCTCTGTCACCGTCTGTGAGATTATATAAAAATACAATTACTGTAAAATGATCTATCAGGCAGCTCCTGTACCCCTCCGTCTTGGACCATGGTCGCTGGTTAAATATCTCTCTCCTCAGCCACTTCCCTATTCCCTTTCCCCTTGTCAACTCCAGATATGCCACCAGATCCCAATCCATCCGATGCCATTTAGATCTCACAGAAGGTTGTACAAACCGTGTCCTTCTCTGATGCAGAGGTCACTGACCACATACCCTGCTTCCTGATCTGCACTCGCAGATCGTTACGCTGAAAGACATCTCAGACACGGGTGCTCTGTAAAAAACACAACGTTAACAGCAAGGTTAGACAGTAACTAATATGAAGATAGACTGGTTGCTTCCTGAAAGGACACGAGAGCTGAGGTGTCTGACCTAATGGACCAGATCCTCCCTCGTTTACAACTGAATTTGTCCCGTGTCCATCCTCGCAGGTAACGGAACATCCAATCATCTTACTTTCCCACACCTCCCCTCCACCCGCCAACCACTCACCACTCACCCCAAACCCTCACGACCACCCATAACCTGAAACCACACAAACCGATCCCCTTCACCAGAAAACCCTCCCTGCTTTCGTAATCCACAACTAACTGATCCCACAGCCCGCGATCGGTCGTAAAGCTAAATGCAGGGCTGCGAAAGCGGAGAGCGCGGAGCCTCCAACCGTCTTGCAGAGCTCAGTCCCGGGGCCCGGCCCTTCCCAATGCAACCGACCCCCGATTTTCACAAACTGATTAAGCACTTCCTCACCACATCCGGACAACTGACAACAGTTGGTGTCGGACTTCCGGTTGAGCATGGAGTGAGTAGGTGCGTGTAAGTGTGGCTCCTGGTTTTTTTTAAATTGAAAATCTACCTGTTTATCTTCGTCGTATGGTTGAGACAACAAAATGTTTAACATTGTGAACATCCCGGGACGTTGCTGGACACTGACATGGCAAACAAAATGCACCTTCGAAGTAATACTGGGGAAAAAGATAACGAAGCTGATGTTACGTTAATGGCGCCGTTGCCTGCGGCTGGACCTGCGCTACCCGATGACTTGTAGAGATTTCGCTCAGTACTTCTCACTGCCATGACGCAAACATTTCATTCTGTCCTAAAAAAAGAACTTGAAGATGCTTTGTCACCAGTGAATGCTACCATGGAACAAATTATGTCTTATTACAAGTCGCACGACGAACGCATTCGTAAGTTTGAAGATGACCTGAACGGTTACGGTGACTAACTGGCGAGCGCTGAAGCCGCCATTGCAGCGCTGCAGAGTGAAAACCCATTTCTGATGGAGAAACTAAATGACCTCAAAAATTGGACGCGGAGATCCAATTTGAATCTGCTCGGCATTCCTGAAAATTTGGGAGGTTCGGGCCCTGTTAAAGTTATGACCGAGTTTTTTGAGGAAGTGTTGGGGACAACTTTCTTCCCATGGCCTCTCGTACTTTCGCGTGCTCAGTGAGTCGAACCTAAAGCACCCGCCGTCTCTGAAGCCAAGCAAACGAGACCAAGAGAGTTCCTGGTCCTCTTTCACTTCTTTCAAGATCAGCAACGCATCATCAGTAGACGGAAGCAGGAGCTGTATTTCCGCGGGCATCGCGTGGTTTTTCATGCAGATTTTAGTGCGGAGCTTCGGGGAAAAAACGAGCAGCTTTCAAGGAGGTGAAATTACTACTTTACCGGAAAGAGGTCAGCTTCGGCCTGTTGTATCCTGCCCGGCTCCGGGTCTTCCATGAAGGTAAAAAGCATTATTTCGATTCACCAGAGGCGGCCAACGAGTTTTACCATTCGCGCTGGGGAGAAGAAGAACGAGAAGAGCAAAGACATTTTTTTTAGGTTATTCATGCAGCATTGAAGGGTCCTCCTGCAAAGGCAAACTGTTGATTTTCGTGATCCACTTTGTTCATTTTTTCCAGTTCAATTTGTGGAACGCGATCGGGTCAAACTGCTCTACTGCGGAATCTGATGAACAAAAACTTTCAACAAGCAAAATGTAAATATTTGGGATTAGTATATCTGGCGTTTAGTTTCCCAGCTGTAATTTTATTGGTTTTTAATACTTTGCTCGGTTCAAGTTAACCCTCACGTAGCGTCCAGGATCCAAGAACGGGAAGCCGGACGTGCTATCCCGCCAACATGACTCCAAGGAGGACACCTCCATTCCCGAGACGATCCTCCGACCATCCTGCGTGGTGGCCACCCTCACGTGGGAGACAGACATCGAGGCTAAGGTAAAGGAAGCCCAGCGGGACGAATCCGACCTTGGCAATGGACCCGGCGATCGCCTGTACGTGCTTGTCTCCATCAGGCCTCAGGTTCTCCAATGGGGGCACACATCGCGGTTCACCTGCGACCCCGGGAGTGATCGGACCCTGGCTCTCCTGAAGAAGAACTTTTGGTGGCCGTCCACGGAGGAGGACACCCGCTCTTATGTCTCCGCTTGTTCCATCTGTGCCCGGGGAAAGGTCTCTCCACGACCACCCGCGGGTCTTCTTCGTCCTCTACCTGCACTTGGTCGTCCCCTGTCACACATCGCCCGAGACCTCTTCACCGGTCTACCACTTCCCGCGGAAACACAGCTGTCTTCATTGCGGTAGACCGATTCTCCAAGGCGGTGCACTTTGTGGCCCTCCCAAAACTCACCTCCTCTCAGGAAACCGCAGATCTTCCCGTCCGCCACGACTTCAGCCTCCACGGAAGACGGAGATGGCCATCGTCTCCAATCGAGGTCCCCGGTTCTTCTCGCAGCTATAAAAGGTCTTCTGTCAGGCCTTAGGTGCATCGGCCAGCCTGTCATCCGGCTTCCACCCCCAGTCGAACGGGTTATCCAAGACCTGGAGGCGACGCTACGTTGAGTAACGGCAAACAACCCGTCGACCTGGAGCGACCACCTCCCTTGGGTTGAGAACGCCCACAACTCTTTGGTGAGCTCTGCCATTGGGAGGTCTCAGTTCGAGTGCTCCCTTGGGTTCCAACCCCCCGCTGTTCCCCGCGCAAGAAGAGGAGATTGCGGTACCGTCCGTTCGGGACCATATTGATTGCTGCCATAAGATTTCGGAGGAAACACGAGCGGTCCTACTCAGATCGACAAATCGAAATAAGAAGACAGCCGACCGACACCGGACTCCGGCACCGGAGGTACCAACCTGGGCAGATGGTGTGGCTTTCCTCCAAGAACATCCTGCTCAAAAACGAACATAGGAAACTCGCCCTCCTCTTCCTGGAACCATTCGAGGCTAAAAGAAATATCAATCCAACAGCGGTCCGCCTGAAATTACCAAGGTCCATGCGCATTCACCCAACCTTTCATGTGTCACAGTGAAAGCCAGTTTCAGTCAGCCCCTTGTGTCCCCCAGCTGAGACTCCCTAACCTTCCCGTCTCGTCCACAACCATCCAGCTTACACTGAACGGCAACTACTAGATATAGCCGTCGGGGTCGGGGTGTCCAATACCTGGTGGACTGGGCGGGGTACGGTCCTGAAGAGTGTTCCTGGGTCCCCCACTCTTTCATCCTAGACCGTTCCCTCATCCAGGACTTTCATTCGGACCTTCCGGACAGGCCTGGAGGTTCGCCGGAAGGCTTCTGTTGGGGGGGGGGTGTGATATTGTCATGGTCCCTTCTGGCACCTGACTAATATTCAGGAATTGGGCCTCAGTCACCTCGTTTAGCTCCCAATCATTCCCAAGTCCCACTAAATACAAACACCTGTTTTCCATCAGCAAATGTAGTATAAAAACCATGTGACCACAACAAGGAGCTGCCAGTTCGTTGGTCGACTTGTGTTTGAGTAACCTGGTGCCACGGTTCTTAGGACTGTCAGTTCTAAGTCTAGCATCGTTCCTGACTTCTCTCCTAAAACCAAGACTCCGGGTAAAGACTCCCTTGGGACCCATTCCACGCCCGTGTTCAGCACTTGGGTTCGTTCCACCGCCACGTCCTTGTAACACTCTACCTATACCCATATTCCAGGTAATAAAATCGTAAACTATTTAATACTTGTTACTGATGACGGAAACGGACGGTGGGCAAGGTTTTGTACTTATTGCTGTATTTCAGAGCAGGGTGGGAAGGGGGTGCCTCGGGTCATTGCTCAATAGGCAAAGCTTTGAGCGCTTTGCACGGTTTCTGTGGTGTAGTGGTTATGACGTTCGCTTGACACGCGAAAGGTCCCCAGTTCAATCCTGGGCAGAAACATTGTTTGGGCTTCAGTACTTCAAATGAACTTGAGACTCAACTTTTCAGTTTGTGTTCAAGTTTACTATCATGGGCATCCAGGTGTATAAATAATTAACATTCGCTTTTCTAGCAGTAGCGCATTGTATTTCAAACCTGGCAAAGGTAAATTAAAGAAAAAAGAATTAATAGAACTTATATATAATTTCCAGGAGAACATAAACGGATTTAAACTTAAGGAGGTTCTTGGATAATGTACATTGCGTAACGGGAGAATTAGCCTTCAACCCTATTGTCATATATTGTCGCATGAGGATGCATTTTGGTTTCAACAGAGCTCACATCTCAACTGTTCCCATCCAGACAAACATCAGGAAGAATAAGGCAAAATTTCAAGCCTACTTTACAATGTTAAATCGCTTTCTTTTTCCTTCCGCCTGTAATCCACTACATCCTAGTCCCACCATACAGACTCTCTGTTCAAATTCTCCACCACAGTATCCTAGGTTCCACATTTTCAGTCTGCCTCACCCCTCTCTCTCTCTATCTCTCCCTGTCTCCCACACACGCATTCAATCTCTCTGCTTGACTTTGTTTTCTCTGTCGCGAGCAGCACCACAGCCACCCCACGTCAGCCGCGCAAATATTTGTGCTTTGTACAGTTTAAGCCGCGGTGGAAACAGTTGGTAACATCAACACCTAATATTGTCAGGGCTCGAATCTGCGATCTTCCTGCGATATTGCAGCGCAGACAGAAGTCAAATATCTTACCATTGGTATCGCACATTATATTCCTGTTAAAAGGCCAAAGAGGAAGGACGGATCACAACTCTGACATTGTGGTTTAGCATGAATGTGGAAAAGTATGGTTAAAACCTTCCTGTATAATGACGGTAATGTAGAACAGGAAAACTGGGTACTGTTTAGTTTAGAGACGATGTGATGGTGGGAGGTGGCATATCGGTACAGAGTTGGGATCACGGTCCTTTTCAATATATCGAAGTTGTTGTGATTCCATGGAAAATTAAAACATGGCCATCATATCACACACCTGCATAAGGGTCAGTAACTGGCCGTGGAGGTTTCCGCAACGTGAACATCAGGAATAAGTACTTATCTCGGAATACGCTCCGCCCCTGACACCCCAACAGATTTGAGCTCTCAGATAACTTTCACCAATGTCTCAGACCTGCATGGGCTTGTTAGGGCTATGGTTTGTTTACAATCATCGTTAGGAAAAGAGAGGTGATGCACATTTCAGAACTTTATAAATACCCTGACTCCTGAAACCTTGACTTAACAATCAGCAGCCATGGGCTTCTCCTGGCAGCTGCTTAGAAAATAAATAAATGATGCCCCAAAACAAGAGAGGCTATAAGAAGATAGCAAAGAGTTTTCTGGTAGCTGATTCCTCAGTTCATAATGTAATTAAGAAATGACAGTAAACAGGAACGGTGGAGGTCAAGTTGAGGTCTGGAAGACCAAAAAAACTTTCGTAGAGAACCTTTCGTAGGATTGCCAGAAAAACAAAACAAAACCGCCCGTTTGACTGCAAAAGACCTTCAGAAATATTTAGCAGACTCTGGAGTGGTGGTGCACTGTTCTACCGTGCAGCGACACCTGCACAAATATGACCTTCATGGAAGAGTCATCAGAAAAAACCTTTCCTGTGTCCTCACCACAAAATTCAGCGTCAGACGCTTGCAAAGGAATATCTAAACAAGCCTGATGCATTTTGGAAATAGGTCCTGTGGACTGATGAAGTTAAAATAGAACTTTTTTGGCGGCAATGAGCAAAGGTATGTTTGGAGGGGAAAGAAAGTGCAGAATTTCATGAACAGAACACCTCTCCAACGGTTAAGCACGAGGGTGGATCGATCATGCTTTGTGCTTGTGTTGCAGTCAGTGTTACGGGGAACATTTCACTGAGGGAAGAATGAATTCAATTAAACACCAGCAAATTCCGGAAACAAACATCACAGCATCTGTAAAAAGAAGCTGAAGATAAAAAGAGGATGGATTGTTCAACAGAACAATGATACGTAGGAGATGAATCATGCCCTTAACTCCTGGTGGTGTCATCGTGGCGCCGACATGACACGCTTTCTGCACCGATCGTTTTCGATGATTGCTCATCATGTGGCGTTTCCTTAGCATTCTCAATGTTACGTATTTGTGTATTTATTTTTAACAAGGTCCAGTTGCTAGCTCGACGCTCAACCCAACATGGATGGAAAGCGTGCAAGTGTGCTGGCTGGATCCGAATTCTGGACCATTCGCCACATAATCCCGCGTTGATGCCACTCAGCCCGTCGGTGTATAATGATCTTAAACACACCGCAAAATCCGCAATGGACTACCTCAAGAGGCGCAAACTGAAAATTCTTTTGCCATGGTCCTCAAGTCCCTCGACCTAAACATCATCGAAACCCTGCGGATAGAACTCAAAAGAGCAATGCATGCAAGACGGCCCAAGAATCTCACAAAACTAGAGCGTTTTGCGAAGAAGAATGGACGAAAGTCCCCCAAACAAGTACTGAAAGACTCTTAGCTGGCTAGAAATAAGTGGTTACGAGCTGTGATACCTGCCAAAGTGGGTGTTACAGAGTACCGCCATGCCGGTTGCCCAGTCCTTTGCTTCGGGTACTTTTCACCTTTTTTTTGTTATTTTGAAACTTCAAAGGATGTAAATAAAAAAGGTAATCTTTGTTAAAATATTAAAATATTAAAGAAACTTTATGCCTTTTCTAATTCAGGTCATCTTTTACTCGCTTAGCTATTCACAGTACCGGAAATCTTGACCAGGGGTGCCCAATCATTTGCATGCCACTGTATCTTATGACGAGAACACACTCGGCAACGAATGTTCAGATGTAACATGGTGTTGGGAATTGAATGGATATATGCTTTGTTGAAGGCGTAGACTAGATTATAAATGGGCAGTAAATTCAAATACCGAAGGTGCAATGATAATTGGGAGACCCTGAGCAGGATTGCCGAAAGGGTAAATACAGGCTGAGTTGGTAGTAAGGACGGCAACTTCAATGCCAACATTCATTTGGAGAGAACCAGAGTACAAGAGTGAGGCTGTAATGTTGAGTCTGTATAATGCATTGGCCAGGCCGCGCCTGGAACAAGATGAACAGTCTGTGTCCCTTATCGAAGAACTGATATCCCGGCATTGGAAAGGGTCCAGAGAACGGTGACGAGAATGATCCCGGAACGAAAGGTTTGATGCATGAGCATCGTTTTATGACTCTGCCCCTGTGCTCATTGGAGATTAGAAGAAGGAGTTAGAGTTTTCTTTGAATCCTATCAAATACTGAAAGGCCTAGGTAGACTGGACATGGAAAGGATGATTCCAATTGTGGGTGAGTTCGGGGTCAAAAGAGCACAAACTCAGAATATTAAGACGCCCTTTAGAACAGGGATGAGGAGGAAGTTGTGTCACCAGAAGGTTGTGGATATGTGGAGTTCATTGCGGGGATATCTGTGGAGCCAACTCAGTGGGTAATTTTTTAGGAACTTAGAAAACCTACACACAAAACAGGCCCTTCGGCTCACACACCCGTGCCGAACATGTGTATAATTTAGAAATTACCCGTGGCTATATATAGCTCTCTATTTTACTAAGCGTCATGTACCTGTCCAGGAGGCTGTTAAAATACCCTTTTATATCCACCTCCACCACCGTCGCCGGCAACCCATTCTACGCACTCACCACTCTCTGCGAAAACAAACCCTAAACCTGACATCTCCTCTGTCCCTACTCCCAAGCACCTGGAAATTGTGCCCTCTCGTGCTCGCCATTTCAGCCCTGGAAAAGAGCCTCTGACTATCCACATGATCAATGCCTCTCATCCTCTTATACACCTCTATCAGGTCACCTGTCATGCTCCGTCGCTCCAAGGAGAAAATGCCAAGTTTACTCGAACTATTCTCATAAGGCATACACTCCCATTCAAGCAACATCCGTGCAAATCTCCTCTGCACCCTTTCAATAGTTTCAGCATCATTCGTGTAGTGAGGTGATCAGAACTGTGTACAGTACTCCAAGTAGGATCAGAACGGGGTCTTATAAAGCTGTAACAGTACCTCTCGAATCCCATTCTTAAGCAGAGATAGACAGGTATTTGATTATGAAGCATGTCAGAGGTGACGACGAGAAGGCAGGTGAATGGCATTGAGAGAAAATATATCAGCCGTACTGGAACAGACGGAATGGCTGAATTCTGCATCTATATCTTCTGGTATTATGGCCAAATGATTAACAAACGTTAATAGAAAAACGTTGATTTTCATGATTTCCAGTCAAGCACTTTCTGTGACAAAAGGTGAAGTCTCGGAATTCTAATAAGTGTTAACAATATTTCATCCCTCAGATAAAGAGGTCGCGACGAGGATGGGATTCGAACCCACGTGTGAAAAGCACAATGGATTAGCAGTTCATCGCCTTAACCTCTCGGCCATCGCGTCAGCTCTTCAACCATTTGTGTTTTATTGCTATGAGGTTTTTTTTCCAATCACTTGCAACCCCTGCTTATGATTCACACGTTTGTTTGATATTCCAGTTCTATTTTCCTTGGCTGCCATGGTTACCAGAATTCCTGGGCATGGACAAGGAAGCCTTCGAGCGATGTGCCCCAACCACAGGGGATTGGACCTATCTTTTATAGGCACCTCAGACGCTCTATGGTGCTGAGTTAGTTATAATGAATATATGTACAACTGTATAGTTGCTGATCTCGCTTATGTTTTAAATTTCCAGTGACAGTTCCCGGGATCGCGGACAGCCTGCTATCGTGGGACAAAAGTCTGAGTGGTCATACATCCTTCTAAATATATCGACTCAATCTGCGTAACAGGAATTTCTCCCCAAGTTACCGAGGTGTTCTCTTGAGCTATATTCCAATGGGTAAATGATGCATCTACTCACGTGGCTGTTGGGAAAAGCCATCCCGGTATTCTCCAAAACATCCACTTCCGCGTACGTCTGCGCATAAGTGGGACAAGCCCCAGCTCCGAAAGAGCCGTACTTGTTTTATTCTTAAAGTAATTTGGGACTCTGTCAGATTTCTGTAAACTCCGACCGCACAGGCAATGCACTTGTTTGCTTGCGTTTCCCATTCAAGCCGTCCATCTTCACATTTCCTGCGTCACTCTGATTAACCACAAATTTACAGACGTAATTGCCTACGGCTATCCTCATTTTATCGCTTTATCTCCCCTTCACAATTGCCTTACTAAGCCATCTCTGTGGCATCAGAATTCCTGCCTTCGGGTTCCTCAAGAAAATGATTGGTGGAAATTCTGCAACAGCAAGTAGCAGCAAGGATACCAGTGACTCATATCCTCGTACACGGCGATCAGTAAAACAGACACTTACCTCTTTCTTCCTGGGTCATCAGAGGTATTTCTCTTCGCGGTGTGTGATTGAGCGGTCATGGAACTAGCTTGTATGTTTCACAGTATAATGTGACGTATCTTGCTGCCACTCATTCTCGAATTCAAACAAATTCCGTCCCCTATAACTACAAAACATGACGACACTCACAGAAATCCATTTATGTGGCCCCTATATTCATATAACATGATGACCTTCACAGAAATCAAATCAGTTTGAAACTCCTGTTAGCCGTCACCTCGATCCACACAGTAAGACGATCCTCACAGAAACCCAATCAGTTTGAAAATCCTGTTACTCATCCTCTATATGTACACAACATGACGATCCTCACAAAAATCCAAACAGTTCGAAGAGAATGACGATAAATTTGTCGAGGTAATGCTACATTTTCAAATAAATCTCATCTTCAAGGAAAAGGCTTTAAGTTGCCTAGGGACAGACTTCATGCAAACCATTCATCTCACAAACAGGAGGGGCTGTAACGTGTATGTTGTCCGGTTAATTTTCTACTGATGTTAAAGGAATCGATAAACGAGGAGCTAATTTCCACGCTTCTCGTTTGAGTGGAAGATCGGTAGTTGAAAGCGAGACCCGCTAACCAATAAAGAATTAAGATCAAGCCTGCTCACTCTGTTGCCCTTGGCCTGAGTAGTTTGTCCTTGAGCCACATTTGTTTGCGCCGGTGAACAAACTGTTCAGCTGAGTGGATCAGCTGATGTCAAGGGTAAGTTTTTACTCAGAGATTGATGAGTGCGTGGAATGGGCTGCCGGCAATGGTGGTGGAGGCGGATACGATAGGGGTTTTTGAGAGACTTTTGCATAGGTCATGAATAAAGTGCTATGGCCAGCTGAAATCCAAATTGACCTTC
>JAUOBT010045965.1:0-10632 GCA_032362145.1 Hypanus berthalutzae
AATGCATCAGGGTATATTTATATCAGATCTATCTAATTGTTACAGGGCTGAGATTAATACTGACCAGGCCAACTATGACTTACAATTAATAAGTAAGGAGGTATGCATAGTGTTGGTGGAGAGACTACGAAAGAACACTTGGCTTGCCTATTCCACAAATACAGGCGGTATTAAAGATCCAGTAGTAATATTTTAAAGTGCTCATATGTGTTGTCTGGTAGCCCCACACAGTCTTTCATCATCATTCACAATAAAATTGTTATTGACTGAATTTCTTGGCTTGGCTTGTGCACTCCTGCAACTAATCTGGAATACAGTACATAGAAAAGGCAGAAGGCCTTTAGAGTTAGAGTCAGAAGGCAGCTAAGCCAGTGATGATGCAGTCAGACAGTTATCAAGGACTCTTTGAGTAGAACATCCCTCCATGCTCTAGTTAACTGTAGCAGATGGTGGAAGCTTTGCCCGCTCTCCAAGCCTGTTGGACTGATTGCTTCCTGAAACTGTGAAGGACCCTTCAAAATTCC
Source organism: Hypanus berthalutzae (assembly GCA_032362145.1). NCBI lineage: Eukaryota > Metazoa > Chordata > Chondrichthyes > Myliobatiformes > Dasyatidae > Hypanus > Hypanus berthalutzae. The sequence goes on from JAUOBT010045965.1 coordinate 525, forward strand.
ATAATGGAATGAGTCATCTTACATGTTCGTGGCAGTGTACTGCAAGAGAAATGATTTCATCAAATAGCCTTTTCATGTGTTAAACATACCATTATGATTCATGTCCTTATGTACTATAATTAATATTTTGAAGAGAAAAACATAGATTATTGCAGCCACTGCTTGAAGATCCAATACATGGACCTGTTTATAAAGTTCCAAAGTTGAGCCAGTAATCCTGAGCAGACCTTTAGAAGAGAGAATCTCACTCTGCTGATACAATGGTTTATACATTTTAAATATAAAAATAATGATAACTTCAGGTTCAATAGATAAAATCACCTACTTAACTTTAACATCTTGAATATAGTCAGGTAACTTTGCAGAATTACATATTTAAAATCCCAACTAGCAAAACTCTGAACTTGGAATATTCAATACTGGTTGTGTTTTTTTCTGAAAGCCTCTGAGCACAAACTCTAGACACTCAAAATATACGCCTTTTTTATATAATGTTGATGGATGGCTCCCTGAATATAAAACTAGTCAGAATATTAAGTGATAAAACAAAACAGTGGCCTGAACTGCACATTAAGTCATAGGGATACACCTTTAACAATGTGTTAGTACTAGAGATGGTCACTTAATGCCTTCCTGATCTCATTCTGAAGTTTTCCATGATCACCAATTCATTAGTTGTCTTCCCCTGCATAGATTTAAACGGGACTTAGAATTAGAATATCCCTATGACCCTAACCCCATGATTGGTGCCATGGGCTACAGAATATCAGTGGAGGCTTGTGGACAGATTGTATTTCCTGAGGACTGGTTCTCATTTGAATTAATAACTCCTATATTCACATAATTCCATAAGTCCTGAATAAATCCCAACAGACTATAAAAATAATAAGCACTTTATGGTAATTAAAGTAAACTTTGGAAGATTGAAACGAGCATCTGTATAATGGCATCTAAAAACCTAAAACGTAAATATGCTTAAATGGTAAACAGGTACCTGCTGATTTTTTTCTTCACATTTTTGCTCCATTTTTTATTTTCGTAAATTTGAATCCCAATGTTCAACCATGCTGGGTCTGCGTCCATGTTGGAGACTGTATTTTATAAATGTGGCAAATGGATTTCATTTTACATTAAGATAAAGTTATTGTTTTGTATCTGAATAACCTCAAATGGAGAACTTACGATGAAGAAGAAAGTTGGGGCTTTATGTTCAGTAAACTGTCACAATCAGGTACAGAAAGTAATCAAAAAGATGATTGGATGCAATTTTTTTATATGCAGAGTCCAGTGGGGTAGATGTCATGCCTCAACTATATAAATATATGATTGGATACCAGGAGCACTTTGAACAGATCTTGGGGAACACTCCTAAATTCCCTTTGTGTAGTATGAGTTCTGGATAGACTCTTAACGTCCAACGAAGTCCACTTGCAGAACATGCAGATAAATGCCCATGGGACATAGAGAGATCAAGGTTTGACTTTTATTCAAGGATTCCTCAAGAGTTTCTCGCTGGAACTTAATATGGTTACCAGTACAGCCCAGAGAGCTGTTAGTCACATGCTATAAAATGTAGTAATATTAAAACGACATAGATTGCTCAGGATCAAAGATATGTACATTACAACATTAGATGAAATGACATGCAACTTTATCAGAATGGCATCTAAACCCCTAGGTTCAAATTATGAGAAGAGATTAATCATAACAAGTATTGCGTTTACTGAAATTGTGAAGGCTAAAAATTGATTTTGGTTCTTAATGTCAGATGCAAAACTCAAAGAAGATATTAAAAGGAACGTGTGGCTGCCACTCAGGGAGTTACACAAAGTATATAGTTTAAAATCTTGATGCCATTTGTATTGATTGATTCATTGCTTTTTGAAATGCTTATTTATAAAAGATGCTTCAACAAAAATTTTGATTATCTCCATAATACTTTGAATCTGTCATTATGATGGAATTGCCTTCAGGCATGCTTTCTGTAGGGCTAAGCTTCTAAAATAGTACACATCATCGATATTTTATTCACAAATTTAATATCTAGAAAATATTCCAAACCACTTCTCAGGGATGTTATCAAACGATGCTGTTACAGCTTGGGGCATTCCGGAGTTCGAAGTTCAATTCCGGCGCTGTTTGTAAGGAGTCTCTGTATGTCCTCCCCGTGGAGTGCATCGATTTTCCCAGGTTCTCCAGTTTCCTCCCACAGCCCAAGATATACTGAGTAGGTTAATTGTTATGTTATTCCTCTCCACGCCTTGTGGCGCATCGGGTGGCAATCTCGCCATTTCTGCAGCATTTTGTCTTTTTTTATGAGGCCGAGTTGCTGGCTCAACCCAGCACCAGATTCGAACCCGAGACCACTTGCCTCCAAGTCTGGCGCTGAAGCCACTGGTCGGCTGGAGTAAGTTAGTTGGTCATTGTAAATTGTCTTGTGATTAGGTTAGGATTAATTGGGGTTGTGGGTTGCTCGGGTAGCACAACATGATGGCCCAGTAGTCCTACTGCACGTTGTATCGCTAAATGCATAAAATAAAATTTGGCACTAAGGTACATTTGGACAGACACATAATGGCAAAGAGGTAGTGGTTATTAAATACCTTAAGAGAGTGACAACTATGTAGAGAGATTTAGGAGGGGACATTCAGAATTGAGGGACTTAGAGTGACCTAAAGGCATGCCTGTCATCGATGAAATAATTAAACTATTCTGGCCTGTTCAAGAGGTCAGAATGGAAGAAGTGTTAAAAGAGAACTTAATTTTAGCATTGCTTATTATAGGGAGGAGCAATGTTTTCTGAACAGTTATGCTGGCTTCATTCAAGATACTCACAACTCCTAAATCTGTTGGAATACTGAGCCAGAACAGAATTTGAAGTGCTTTGATTTTAGCAAATACTGGAATTTTTCAGCTGGGTGCTGCAAGGGAGGGCTGCAAACCAAGAGATATTGTTTAATTAGAGAAGTATAGGAAGTGTTGCCTAACAAAACTTCAAACCGCTTTAGAACCAGTGAGGTACTTGTGAAATGTAGTCACAGGATAGGGGAGCTAATTTATTCACTACAGGATCGCCCAAACAGCAGAGTGATACAAAGACATAAAATGCAGAGAATTCTCAACAAGGCAGGCTGCGTCTGTGAGGAGAGAAGCAGAGATAACATTTCAAGTCTGATATCTATCACCAAAAAGCAGTAAAGTGATAATGGCCAGTTAGTTTATATTTGATTGTGTTGAATGAAGAATAAACATGGTCAAGAGACAAAGAATACCTTTCCTTCTACATAAAAGAATGGTAAGTCCATATAAGTCAATAAAAACAAGGGTCTAATGTAATGCTTCATCTGAAAGAAGGCACTCATTAGGTTGTGCACAGTTTTAGCATTGCACTAAAATGTCTGCCTAACCTCCTGTGCAAAGGTTTCTGGAAAGGGCTGCAAACCCACAATCTTCTGATTCAGAGTATTACAAACCATGCCAGGGTGGTGCTCTCTGCTGAGGGAGCAAACAATGTGTATTGGTGGCATGCCAGTAATGAATGGTCTAATACTTACAACTGTTAAGATATGTATCAAAATCTGAGTTAGCTGGAAATTAAGAGATTCTGTATGTTTCTTTCTCCAGATCCGGTAAATGTATCGGCTGAGCTGAGGTATGAATTATTATGTAATGTGGTCATTGTATTTTATGAATTATTATGTAATGTGGTCATGCTGACTGAAATTTTAACATGAGATGAATATTAGAAAAATGCATTTTGACTAATATATTTGTAATGTATATCAAATTTGATTAATGCATTTCACATCCACCAAATCTCTCAAATGTTAATTTATGCCTTTTCCAAGATCCAAAATTTTAATTGAAGTATTGTAACTGAGGAGTTGATCTTAATCATTGTGTCTTGAGAATTACTGCAAAACTTCCTGAAACTGGTATCGGCATATTTCTGCTGCGCTTACCTCAGAAATAAAAGCTCAGTTATAACAAATTGAGCTCCAAGAGAAAAAACCTTAAACTTGAACCATATACGTTCGCCAAGTAGAATGCACAAAAGAGATGTCAAATATGTATGCACATTATCGATAAAAAGTATAAATACATGCCATCCCTGGGTAATGAATGTGGTCTGTTTCTATAGAAGTCCTTAAGTCGATTTGTCCATTAGTCAGAAAATATACAAAAATCACTTGATATAGTAACTATCTCCACAATATTGTAATGTATTGCATAAAATCATGTATCACTGACAATAAAAGAACTATTTCTAAAAGAGGACAGAGTAGGGAAACTAGTTCTGTTGTTTGTAGGAATGAACGTATCTATATTCATTGTCCTAGTCATTTGATAATATTATGGGAGCTTATTTGCATGTACCAGTGTCTGTAAATTGGGTCTTTGTAACCTGGGGATAGCCTGAAAATGTAATTGAGGACTTTCCAATTCTCAAAAGGAACAGTGTCACCATCTTATTTGAATATGTGACAATGAGATGTATATTTCCCTGTTAATGACAGAGTTAATGATTTTAAGTGGAACCAAAGATGTTGTAAGGGTTTGGTGTTTTGTTTGAGACACAGTGAGTTACATTAGTACAATGCTGGGAAAAATAAGAAAAAAAAATGGGGAAAAAAAGCTGCTGAACTAATATATGTGAGGTCTTGATGCCGCCAGATGTCTTTTCTGGTTTCATCTAATCTCACTGGCCATATCCGTTGATCTGCAATGAATGTTTGAGGAGGCTCCACCTTCAATAAACCCCTTGCGGCTTTGACGGTCATCTTAGCTCTTGATTTTGTCAGCCATTACAACTGTGGGAGATTTTCATTCATTTTTAAATGCCCCTGGAATTAAAACATATCTCAAAACTATTAAAATCAAGTAACTAATAAGTTAAAGTTATGAGAATTGTTTTGCAGATAAGTATTTAAACAAAAAAAAGCTAAAAGCACATAAATAATTGACATTGAAGCAAACAGGTTATGCAGAAGTAGTCCTTGTCGTCCCATTTTACCTCCAAATCAGAATCCTGCAATTTCCACTGAAGTCAATAGGATGCTGCACAAGGTCTAACACTGGAGGGTCACAACAAGACCAAACTGTTGCTCTGAGATGGTCGGCAAGATGAAATAGCAGACTTGGCATTCCCAATCCATAAGTGCAGGTCTTCTATGTTTGGCAGTACATCTTAATGAAAACAATAGCACATTTTAAAATAAAGCTTTGCAGAAAGTAGTGATCTATTTAAGTACCAATATGCCAGGGGTTCCATTTGGAGTGCAGTAGTCAGTGAGATTTAGTTTCTAAAACTAAGCTTATTTTCAGCCAATTAAAATTATTGATGAAAAAAAATACTGTAGTTAAAAGCTTTGGGTGATTTTATAACTTCAGAGCTGCTACCTTCATTTCTTATTGTAAAAATTAAACAGAAGAGCTGGAGAATTATATGAATTCTTGAATTGAAATATCATTGTTATTAACATGGACTCAGAGTACTGTACTGACAAATTGCAAAGGACATATAAGCAGCGTAGAAGGTCCTGCTGTGATAATCCTTTGATATTTTGTAGCCTCGTTCAATAAAGATCCATTAACAAAGTCACACAATTACTAGCAGATCATTTTTCATTCAAATCACACTTTCAGAATAAAATAGTTAATATATAATTAATGACATTTTCAAGTGAACCAACAAACACAATTGGATTGCATAAATATATATGTCTTTGCGTAGTGATAACAATGTGGTTATTACCACCGTTGTTTAACCAAGCTTCTTTCATCTTGAGCAACACACACAAAATGTTGGAGGAACTCAGCAGGCCAGGCCGCATCTATGATAATGAATAAACAGTCAACATTTTGGGCCGGGATGCTTCTTCAGGACTGGAAAGGAAGGGGGAAAGACACCCAAATAAAAAAGTGAGGGGAATGGAAGGTGGACAAGCTAGAAGGTGATAAGTGAAGCCATGTGGGTGGGGAAAGGTCAAGGGCTGGATCATCTTGGCCTTGATCTAAGTTATCATGCCCTCTTTCTTTACCAGCCCAGACAAAAGTTACAGCATGTTCCTGTCTGTAGAAAGTTCCACAGTTAACCGTTGAGAATGGATTCATACATCTCACAGCTTCGTGTTCATAAGTTTGCTTTATGTTAGTAACTTTCTTCCAGTTTGTTGTATTGGCTGAATTAGGAGAGGAACCCTAGTTTTGTTGATCTCAATTTATCTAACTTTTAAACTTATATTTTATAACAATAACAAAATTAATGTTTGCAGATTACCTAGAGTATCAGCTTAGTAAGTGTAATTGCGGGCAAATTAATAGATACTGAAAATACTCAGCAGGTTAGGCGGCACCTGTGGAGTCAATTTTCCAGATTGATATTCTTTTACTAGTTTCCTTGATTTTTTTCCAGCAGTTCTGGTTTTATTTCAGATTTCCACAACCTGCAGATTTAAAAAAATATATATCTTTTAGGCTTAAGATAGGATTTGAGATATTTGTGAGAGGATTCCTTCCAAATGAACACATAAAAAGTTTGGCTGGGTAAACTTGCCATTCAGCAGGGATAATCTTCATGACTTATTACAATACATTCAGTGATCAGATGGGCACTTTATTCCAACTGGCGAAATTCCCAGCAGTGCTGAGAAATGTAAATGACACTCAGATAGCCTTGTGGGCTCCAGAAATAGCCCCAGCATGTTTGAGAACAGAAAGATGCTGACAAGGCTGCAGTCATCCAATGGTAAGTGTGTTTTCCAGCAAGAAAGCTCCAACAAAGCCTTCCTTTAGTGAGCTATATGCCATCTCCATGGTTACCAACTTAAGAATTGTTGTTTGGACCAGAGGGAAGGTTGCTGCTGTGCATTCATGGAAGGGGAAAAAGAACATGAACACGTTTGCTTCATATTTTAACACTTTAACATGAATGGACCTTCAGAAGATAACAAAGGATGCGGAAAAGAAGCTCAAGGAGGAGAAAGTGGTGGCACATTGGTGTAGCAGTTAGTGGAATGCCTTACAGCAGCAGCGATCAGTGTTCAGTTCCACCGCTGTCTGTAAGGAGTTTGCACATTCTCCCTGTGACAGCATGGATTTCCTCCGGGTGCTTCCAATTTCTCCCACAGTCCAAAGACTTATGGGTTAGTGAGTTGTAGGCATGCTGTGTTGGCACTGGAAGCATGTTTTCATTTGTGGGCTGCTCCCAGCACATCCTTGGACTGTCTTGGTTGTTGATGCAAAAAAACATACTTCACTATATATGTTTTGATGTTTTTGATATACATGCGACAATAAAGCTAATCTTCACAGCGGATTTACGAAAATGTTTCCTTAGAATTTGCAACCCCTGGACTGTCGAGATGCTGCATTGGGACTGAAAGGGAACAGGGAGAATTGCCAGTGTGGAGGTTGAAGCTCTTTGATGACAGGTTAAACCAGATGGGGAGAGAATGTTGGGTAGATGGAACCACATGGGGAGAAGGGATTGGAGGGATGAACAAATGGAGAAGAAAACTAGGTGGAGAGCTGGAGTACTGTGTGTGGGAAGAGCGTACCAGGGGTGTGAGTTACTTGAGACAGGAAAATGCATTATTCGTGCCGTAGATTGTAAACTACACAAGCAAAACATAGAACTAGATTGCAGAGACACAAGAAACGACAGATGCTAGAAATCGGAGCAGCAAACATTCTGCTAGAGGATCTCAGCAGATTGAGCAGAATCTGAGAGGGAGTGGGGGGGAGGGGAGAAATTGTTCACGTTTCAGATCAAGACCCGACATCAGGACCTGATCATTTCTTCCAGCAGATTGTTTTTTGTAGTAGATCATAGAATTTCTGTGCGTCATTTGACTAACAAGAGTCTTGAAATGGTGTCACTATCTGATCATTGCAAGAGAAGTATTATAGGAATCAGTTATGTCAGCCAGATGACATGCATTTAAGGTGAGAGGGAGTCCAATCAGAGGAGATGTGAGGGGCAAATTTTGATACAGAATGGTAGGTGCCTGGAATCCGCTGCCTAGTATATTGGTGAGAGAGGCATTCAAGAAGCTCTTAAATAGGCATGTGAATGTGCCGAATATCGAAGGATATGGGCACAAGAGATTCTGTAGGTGCTGGAAATCCAGAGTAACACACAGGAAATGCCAGAGGAACTATGGAGACGAATAAAAAGTCAAAGTGTGGATAGTCAGAGGCTTTTTCCCAGGTCTGAAATGGCTAACACAAGAGGGCACAGTTTTAAGGTACTTGGAAGTAGGTACAGAGGAGATGTCAGGGGTAAGTTTTTTATGCTGAGAGTGGTGTGTGTGTGGAATGGGCTGCTGGCAACGGTGGTGGAGGCGGATATGATAGGGTCTTCTAAGAGACTTTTAGATAGGTACATAGAGCTTAGTAAAATGGAGGGCTATGGGTAACCCTAGGTAATTTCTAAAGTAAGTACATGTTTGACACAGCATCGTGGGCCGAAGGGCTTGTATTGTGCTGTAGGCTTTCTATATTTCTATGTTTTGGGGTGAAACCCTTCATCAGGACTGGAAAGGCTTCTCCCAATAAGGATCTCAGGTTGAAATGTTGACTCTTTATTCCTCCCTATAGAAGGATATGGACATTTGTTCTATACATCATGATATTAGTAGATAAGTTAATACAAGGCATAAAGCATACAGAGATGTGGTGTACCATTATGTAAATCATTAAACAGTACTTAAGATGGTGACTGTTTAAGACCATTATCATGAATGAAGTGAGGCTAATAGTGTTTTCTTCTGAAATACTTTGCATTGATTTTGTTTTATTTCTATCTATTCAAAGTTCAAGAACCACGGGCAGGAGTGAAAATTGCAGCCATGAGATAGGTAAGTCCATCGTATGCAACCACTACTTGGGTGTTTCTGTAGAGCTTTGAAAATGCCACATTGTAGGACATTAACATTCATGTACTCTAGCTATGGCTAGATGTTTGTGCTTGGTGGACCAGTTTTAATTCCAAGCTGAAGATTGTCATGGAAAGATACTGCTGGCACGCCATGACCAGAAAGTGCTGGCACACATTGGGCATGCGGTGGTATCAGATAGAGTGCACCACCTATTTGGGCGAAGTCTTGCTTTACATATGAGATCCATAAGAGCACTGAATTAGTTCAGTTTCAGTTTATTGTCATTTAGAAACCACAAATGCAATGCAGTGAAAAAAATGAGACCAACGTTCTCCAGAATGATATTAATGTATGAGTTTATTGGCACTACCAAAGGATTTAACTTTATATGAATCGTTATCCAAAAGTCTAAGGCATCCAATGACCCCCAGGTAGATACCTTTGTTAATTTTCCATCATACCTATTTCTCCTAACTTCTGTGCCCACAGCTTCTGCCAATGTCTTCAAAAGCCATTGCATCCTGATCATTAGCCCAGAACCTTTTCCCCTGCAGCATCGCAGTGCCACCCCTGCACTATCCAACTAAATCAACAGCATGATATATTGGCATATAATCTGTCCAATACAAGAATAAATTTAAAAGGTACACATGGTAGGTGCAGAATTCTTGAGAGAAAGTGGGTGACTATGGACATATAGTCAGTCTTGCACTCTAATATAGTGGCTTTCCTCAGACTTCTTCTGTAGTTGTGACAGGATTTATTTCTCTGATTGATCAATAACACTGTATATGGCAAGTACAGTTGTTAAAATGGAAATCATGTGAATTGAACTGACTTTATTTCTTACATCCTTCACATGCATGAGGAGCAAAAATTTTTATGTCCTTGTCTAAATGTGCAATATGCAGTCATAGTAATTTATAATAAATAGAACAGTCATTGTAACATAGAATACACTCAAATCAGTGTGAGTTTATCAGCCTGATGGCCTGGTGGAAGAAGCTGTCCCGGAGCCTTTTTGTCCTGGCTTTTATACTGCGATATCATTTCCCGGATGGTAGCAGTTGGAATAAATTGTGGCTGGGATGGCTTGGGGCCCCAATGATCCTTCAGGCCCTTTTTACATACCTGTCTTTGTAAATGTTTTGAATCATGGGAAGTTCACAACTACAGATGCACTGGGCTGTCCGCACCACTCTCTGCAGAGTCCTGTGATTGAGGGA
>JAUOBT010046008.1:0-10629 GCA_032362145.1 Hypanus berthalutzae
AGTAGTGTAAGCCCGGTGCAATCTGTTCCATCAAATACCAACAGCGACAGAGACAGCGAGGAATACAAATAACGATGACTGCTGATCGGGAAAGTCAGCATCTGCTAGGGAAAAATAAAGCTGAATAATGCATCTGCGGAATCTGTGGAATCTCAGAAGTCGTGAACTAAGTCCCCTTGACGGCCAGCATGTTCAGCTGAAGCGCAGATCCCGTCCCTGTCCGTAACCCAGGGCAGCCGCCCAAAACCTCTTCCAGTTTGTGGCTTCGAAGAAAGAGTATTGCCTTGAAATCATACTGCCAGACTCTCCGTCTCCTACTTGTTGCTTTGCCTTTACAATCGACTTCCATTTTTAAAGTCATGACAACGCCTTCACTGCATAAACTATAATGTCCCTGTTCATTGTGCGACCACCACACTCCGTTTAAAATCGGCCACTGGATTCCGCAGACACACTGCCTCTGACAATCGACATTCATCCTCAACTCTGTTTTCACTGGACATTTTTCTGTTCTGATTCTACCCTCCCTGGCCCAATACACTGTTGGATACATCTTTTGCACGACGGTTCCACCTGAGCCGTTCGATTAAAGGTAACCTTCCCCATAAACAACCCCCACCCATTCTCGAAAACTCAAGCGAATGTGGTTACAGGATATTCAAGCACATTTCATACGTTAAATCTTTTATTTGCTGGATCATTCTCATAAATCTGCTCTGGATCATCACACCTCCCGGCACATACTTTCTCAGCCAGTGGTTCCAGGGACAGTAAATTTTCAGAGTGCTTACAGCAGAGATTAGCTGAATTAACAGCTGGGATGCGCGACGACAGCATTAATTATTATGATGAGAGGTACAGGTGAGAAGCAAAATGTGCAGTTAACTATAGTTTCTGAGTTATCTTTGGAAAGAGACTCACCGGGAAGAGCAATGATGGCGACGACGGGGAAGAAAATCACCTGAAACGTGATAATCGCAAGCATGATTCGACAATCCAAAGTTTTCCAATCACCATCTTCAAAAATAAATGGAACCATCCAGAAGATATTTTTCACATTTCCAGTAATATTCCACGGTGCTCTTCCCAGATTCGGATTCATGAAGGAGCCGGTATGTCCTTACTCTCCCTCTTTGTCCCGCTCGCGATCTCTGTCCGCTGAAGGAGAGGCTGCTCTCGCTGAAACTGAGTGAGAAGGACTCTTATTCATAAGTGAGAGAATCTCACCGATGACGTCAGCAGCCTTTCTTGAAATAACGCAATTTGTTGTCAATGAAACTACGGGAAGGGTTAACCCCTGGTTTACCCATTTGGCGAGGTGCAAATGTGTAGATAATGTTGTTATTAGTACACATCCTGAAATTACAAAGAGCAAAAAAAAAATCTCAGTACATTTCGGTGTTTAACACAGTTTAAAGTCGAACAAAATTATTGAAAGTAATCGAATATATGCATTCACTTAAAAATCCCGTGTTAGGTAAGAGGTATATTAGTCAAAAATCACATTGGATCCCTCCTTAGTGAGAGTAAAATAGGAGACAGAAAACCACGATTCTGAGATAGAGCGGCATCAGATTGGAATGTGGAAGTCAGATGAGGGAGAAAAGGACTAACAGCTCTTCGTGCAAACGTGCTCTCATGTTAGACAGGAATAGCAAGAAAGGCAGGCATGGGGAGGGAGGGAAGACAGGGAGAGAGCGAGAGAGGGAGACAGATGATGGAATTAGCTGCCGACAGCAGGGTTCCCTCCAGCACAGTGTGAATCAGATGACGGAGTGGCCGATGATTACTCAGCGCACACGGTCTTTCTGTGCCTTTACAAGTGGCTGACTGCTATTGCTAATCTCATTCTGATATATGAGTAGTTTAATCATCTTCAGCATATGTACTGTGTCTCCCTTTGCTGCGAAATCCTGCTGCTGTTGAATCAGAAAGCAAGGAAAATAAAATATTCTCCTTCCGGTCCATGGGGTACACATATGCCATACGAGAGGCCACGCCGCAGTTATACAGACATTGTCACTGTACGGCAGCTGATGCTGTTCCGCTGGGCGTCTGCTGTCAGTGTGATTGGATGCGCCATAATCCGGGAGCATCAACATTTTTCCATGAAATGACTTTGTATCTATGGCAGGCAAAGGTGACGCTGTAGCACAGTGAGCGTCGAAGTGAAGATATTATTAGATTCTCCTGTCGGCAACATTACGTCCACCCACTGAACACAAGCGGCACATGATTATGTAACTTCAGGATTTTTTTTATCAAACGAACAATGACAAGAAATAAATTTGAACGGAAAACTCAGAAATACTTCAGTGTAAGTTTAACAAATTCCATTTGGCCTTATGATGTGAACATCTCTGCCAAGAACACTCGCTTTTTCCGGGCTTCTCGAGGTGTAACCAGGTCCGAGTCCTATCCTTGGTCTGAGATTGGCGGTGAGAGAACGTGGACGCCGCTATAGAGATTAGAAGACGCGGTGAAGTCATTTTTAAATAGGTTCAATATTTACCTGCGGATGATACGTACATTCCAGCGTCCAGTTGCTTCAGATTCGAGAAGATTTCTTAAATGTTGTATGATTCAAATTATAAATTATTTGGGAATTGTTCAACACTTAAAATTATGCCATGTTCTGCGATAGTTCAAAGTGTGAATGTAGTTAGAACGTAAAATATTGCACATGGACTGGACATTTGTCAGTTCACTTGAAATATAAAGAGAGGTTATTCGTGCGTGAATGAACGGAAGACTGTCGTGTGATTGTTAGGTTTGTATTGACAGAATGTTTGAATTAATCCTGCGTTTCACAACAGGATATGACTATCTTAAACTGTTTGTTTTGTTGAGTGGAATATATTTATAGGAACGATGTGAATTTCAGACGTTAAGTTTCTTTCCGAAGCCCTTAGTGTATCTGTGCCAGTACCACTCACAATAACCTTCCCTATGCTCTTTAGAATATTTGAAAATAAATTTCACGCAGCGTTTCAATGTTTATTCTCCACGTGCCAGATACGTGCAACGTTTTTCAGAATAGAAAAGAGCAAGTTTGTGCTTTAGTTTTGATTTACTTGCGTATTTAGATTGTGTTAATTTATTTGTCTGCTTTTGTATTGATTTCAGAGGGGACGTTGATTTCACACCGGCCAGGTAGAATCAGCGTTAAAGGGGTTGAAATATGAATGTATCTATTCCGGGTACTGCAACCTCACTGTCCAAAAGGTAAATTAGGATGAGGACAAATTCATGTATACTTGATTTGGAATTAGAAATTCGCACTTTTGTTGGGTGGTTGATTTGGGGAACACCAAAAGATGCTGCTGAAGACTTTAAAACATTGACTTTAACAGTTCCATTGGAAAAGATTGTTTCGATGTCTTTGTAGAATTGGCTGTGTAATATGTAAATAGAAGTTCAGATAATATAACGTGCAGTTTCCTTCTAGAATTCTTCATTTTGCTTATTTCGTCAGCCGTCCTTCAATAATATATCCAGCTGTTACAAGATGGTCAAATTAAAGTCGGTCTCTCAGAACACTAACATCAGAGTGGAGATATGGTTGTAAAGTGCACATGTGTATTCCTTCCTTGGGGAACATCACTGGCCGCTGTCCTCCACGCAGAATTCCCTCCTTCTATTATCTAATCTTCCTTCGGTTAGAAATTCTCAGTCCACGCAACCAGGTTTCCTCGATCCAATGCCGTCTCCCTTTCTGAATGTACATACCATGTACAACCAGGTCAAATACCTTACAAAATTAATACGCCCCGCATCGACTGTTCTGACTTCCTCTGGATATATTTGTTTCACGTTTTCAAGCAACTGAATCACACTCCTAAAGGGATAATCTGTCGCTCCCAAAACCCATGCTGACCGTCTCGAACTAGACTACGTTTGTCTGGATGCTCTTAAATTTATTCTCTCGGCATCCACTCCGAAAGCTTGCTCATTACTGGCGGAAGATTCACTGGCCTGTAAATCTCAGAACTTACCCTATATCGTTTATTCAACAAAGAGAAAACATTTACCATCCTCCAATCCCCTGGAACTACTCCTGTAGCTAGTGAAGACGCAAATATCATATCCAAAACCGCACTGACATCTTCGCCTGTTTTCACTAATCACCTGGAGTATCTCTCTTCTTGCACCGGGGTATGATTGATTTTAACGTTCATAAGTTTCCAGAGCATAAGTCTTAATGCCTGGTCATTTCTGTTGTTTTATGATATATCTACATTCGTCAAAGTCGCGCTCAGTGATGAATACTGAAAAACAGTATCATTAAGATTCTTCACTGCCTCCTTGAACTCCAGACGCATGCTTCCTCTTTTATCTATGATCTGTTCTTCCCTCTCTCCCGTCATCCTCCTGCTCTTCAAGGTCTTCTCATGCCCCCTTCTAACTCTTCTAAGTCCGTTGTTAATGTCCTTCTTGTCGACATTGTGTAATTCCATACATTGCCTGACCTTTGCTTCCAGAACATTAAGATTTTTCTTTCTTCTTCCTCAGGAAGTGTTCCATATCTCTAGTCAACCAGGGTTATTTTACACTACCTTCCGTTCCTTGCCTCAATGAGCTAAGTCTATACTGAACCCCCAAGAAGTGTTCCATTAAGAATGATTTGTTGTGCATTTCAAGGAGTACATTTCCCAAATTCGGCTCCGAAATTCATAGCTAATATCACTAATTAAACACATTCCATTCTCTCTGCGTCTATGCCGGTGTAGGGTTAGGGTAAATGTCGAATGGTTGACTCGCAATGAGATCCGTCGGCTGATCCGTTTCAATTTTTAGTACTAGATCCTAGAAGGAATGTTCTCTAGTTTACCTGTCCCCAAATTGCGCCAGGACACCTTCCTAATCACAACTGAACAACTCTGTCGAGTTTTTTTCTGTGATAGACTGGGGGGGGCGGGTGTGGTAAGGTTGGTGTGTAGTCTCTACAGAATAGTCAGAAACGAGTGATTGTTTCCTTTCCGCTTCTGAGTCTATGACAGTCTACCAGATAACAACCTCTCCACGGTTTCTTCGCCTTCTACCCCTGTGTTACTATTACACTCTCCTGTGTCCGAAAGACATTCGCTTTCCTCTCTTTTACTCGGCACCGTCCATGTTGAAACATCTATAACCAGGGTATATCCACAAACCATCCCTGCCCTCGTGATTGACAATTGTCTGTGACAGTTTGACGTGCGCTTTAACTAATATAGTCATCAGGCCAGCCCATTGAACGTTTGCCAAAATTCCAACCTTAAATGTATGAAGTATGCAATCTACGGTGGACTTTCAGATTTCAGGGTGACCATGCATATGATTGTTTTGAATTAAAATCAAATCTATTCATTTTTAAAACAGTTTAATTAAAAGAAAAACTCCGCCGAATTGCCGTTGGACGCGCATGTTATCTACACAGATGCCCATTTAATGTAAACACATACTTCATTCCATTCTTTAGCTCTCCTCTGAATTTTCTCTGTGTCAGTGTATAGATGCAGGTATTGGTGCACATACTCAGAATTTGCAGCATGTACCCGAATTGTTGTAAAATATAAACCGGGGAACTCAAATATCTGTCCAGATAAAAATAGTTTTCCGGTTGCCATTTCAGGGAATGAGTTACATAGGGTATCCAAAATACTATGAAATTAGCTGATATCGCAAACAACAAAATCATCGACTTTCTACGGTTTTCCACCTCGGTATCTTTCTGACAATCACTGCTGTTCCGAAAACCCCTGCGAACTCTATTTGCCGCAATGATATGTCTTACTGTTAACCCATTGAACACTAGAATTAAGCCGATTGGTAGCAAAGGGGTTAAAATGCTGTCTACCAATTCGACTCCTTGCCACACGGGTGAAGTAGCGTATTCATCTGTGAGGGCGCAACGCCACGGTATATTGTCAATAATTACGTAAGGTTCTACGCTAAAGTAAAACGGGACACATCTCGCGCAGCTCACTGTAACGACGGTTAACATCACCACCGTTGCTGCTCTCTCAGTGCAGTATCGTTCCCGCAGCTTACGACAAGATATTGCGATGAAACGGTCGAAGGTAAAACTGACCGTAAACCAAACAGAACAGTCTATCGTAACAACCACAAAAACAATTGTCAAGGCGCATACAGGAGTGATGAGTAGGGATCTAGAATAAATATAGATATTGTTGGTCTGTTGCACTAAAGCAATAACAGTAACCACCAGCAGATCCGCTGTTGCCATTCCAACCAGGTAACGGGTGATGCATTTGGAGAGTCCGCACTTTCCCCGAGATAGGATCACAATCGCGGTTAAATTAACTGCAAGAAATTGGCAGACAAAAAAAAAAGAGAAATTCAACACAGAATTATCGTTTGCTGGAAATTTCTGAATGCCGATCATTTTTCTAATGCTCTGTAGGACATTTTTTTAAGTGAACAGCAGACTCACGTACCGAATCACGGACCCGTGAAGGCGGATCGCTCCATAAACAAGAACATTTCCATTATTTGAGGTGAAATAGCTGAACGTTTTATTGTAGTCAAACCATGAGATTTAATGCATGTTATAATTTAACGTTTTATGGAAGAACATATCTGATTGTCGATATTCGACCGGCGGGTCAGTTGAAAAAAACTTCTCATCTGGAAAAGCGACCACTGTCAGACTAGAAAGCCGAGCAAGGTGAAATAGTTGATTTATGGCAATATCGGCACCACAGTAACTGACAAACGAAAAAAAATGCATCACATAGAAACAATATGGAAGCTGAATAGCAAAACTATCAGATGCTTGATGCCTCAGATGTAGAAACACATTTCAGACGAAGGTAGCATCTGTGCTCAGTAAAAGTCCAGACAGTGCAGCGGAACAAAAGCAAGATGACGACAGCACCGTACAAAGACTGACCAGCTCCAGTATCTTACCAGGGATACCGATCGCTAAAACTGTTGGATAGAAAACGCCCGCGATGTAGTAAATCGTTGGATAACCCATATTACGTCAGAGGCCGCGTTCAGTTGTGCGGAACGCTCCATCTGCTCATGTGGGCTGGTGGAAGGTTTTATAGAGTTATAAGCAATTCAGAGTAATTCCCCTGAGCAATTAGTGTGGTTATCACATCACTCGCATTAGGGACAGCTAACTAAACAAATACATACATGAACGTGTTTTTTTCACTCTGTCACCGTGCCATGAATTCGTGTCCCCAAAGGATGTTACAAATTGTGATCTTTTAAACAAAAGATAATATGAACGTTGCCAATGTAATTTCCAAGACACCTTGTTTCAGCTGCTGAAATGGGACCTTTTCTATTCAGTGTCTTTGCTAACATCGACAATCATCCTGAACAATCAACATGGCTAATCAACTTCAAACAGATTTGATTTTTGTTATTCCCAGTCAGCGGAGCATATTCGCTTCTGACATTAGGGCCGGAACATGAGCTCGGCAGGTGAAATGGGGTACAAGTTATTGAGGGCGATGATAGGATCATTTTTTCCTGTCGCTTGTTCTAGTCCTTTCGAGACATTTGAATGAGGAAAGTCACAGTATCAGCAGATGAAATGAATCGCAATAAAATACATTGTACAAATGTTACATATGTTCTTCTGAGCATATAAATGAGATTGAGAGCAAAATAAAAACGTGCTCACACGACTTTAACTACAGCTTGTGGGCGAATTGATAAACGTTCTTGCCTGGATTGGCAGAGAGTGAAGGGTTATTCGTTGACACTGTAGAGTAGGGATTGGGGTTAGGCCTTTGTTACTTATTATGTATTTTAATGATTTAGATGTTGATGCAGAAATCTGAATCAGAAGAATTGCGGACTTCTCCTAAGTTGGGGGCATTGTTCCATCCAGGAACTCTTATCTATAACTTGTAGCTTGATGTTGACTGGCTGGGAAATGGGCTGAACAATGGCAGATGAACTATAATACAGACACTAATGGGGTGCTCCGCGCTGTGAGGAAAGAATCAACACCTTCTGGGGCACATATTGAATAGGTGAACTTTTCGGGTTCTTTTTTTTTCCCCAGGGCTGAAATGGCTAGCACAACAGGGTATAGTTTTAAGGTGCTTGGAAATAGGTGCAGAATACATACCAGGGGTAAGTTTGTCACACAGCGACTGATTTGTGCCTGGAATGCAGTGCCGGCGGAGGTGATGACGGATGCAATAGGTTATTTTTAACACCTTTTCGTGAGGTACATGGATCTGAGAAAAATAGAGGGCTATGCGCTAGGGGAAGTCCAGAGAGTTTCTAGACTCGGCTACATGGTCCGCACAACATTGTGGACAGAAGGGCCCGTAATATGCTGTAGGTTTCTATGTTCTATGTTGTGTCCTTTAAGTGAATCTACAACTAGAGTTTCATAGGCTTGGAGAGAAAGTTGAAATATGCGAGAGGTGTATGTGGCAAAGCTAATTCACTCACAGGGTCGAGCGAGCGTGGAAGGAACTACAGGCGTAAGCGGTAGATGCGGATTCAATTGTATTATTACAGTAAAGGTTATGTGGGTACCTGAGAGATTGACGGAGTGTGCAGGTAAATGTGACAGGGCGATTGGTCACAGAGGGATGGCTTAGATGGACAGAAGAGCATATTTCTCTGTATTAATAATCTGTGACTTCATGAATATCTCTTTCCCATTTCCCCATGCAGTGTCTTCTCATATCCCAATTCGTTCCCAATCTAAGTATGTGCAGAACAGAGAATATGTTTACACTCACCTTTCAAGCTCATTTCCTTCTGCTCTTGAAGGATAAACTACTTTGTGCCTATTGTAGGACTCGTACCGATGAGCGGCCCACGGCCTATTGGAAAAATAAAGTTTCACCATTCTGCATCCAGTGTTGAACTCGTACCAATGTATCACCCTGGGTTGCCTGTAGAAAGTCTCACGTCTGTATCCATTGTGGAACTGGTATCGATGTGCGGCCCAGGGCCCACTGGAGGATGACTCGCCTCTCTGCCCCATCGTGGAATGGTACAGATGTGCGATGGACGGGTCAGTTATCATCACTATGAGCTGACTCACCAATCTGTATCCATCGTGGAACTCTTACTGTGCCTCGGCTTCTTTTAGAGTATCTCAGCGCTGATAAAACACACTTTTCCCTTTCACACTTTGAATATGAATTGTGAGACACACTGCGCTAGTCTCTCCGTGTGATTCACCTTTACTTGTAAATTGCTTTCAATCAGTTACTTAGAAACAGTTGACACTTGTCGCGACAGCAATTCATTTCAATTCCTACTCCGCCATTACACTGTCTACTGCACCATTAATCAATACATCCGGTTTACTGATCAATCCATCAACGCTCGTACTAGATTTGTTGACTACTGCGATATTTGTGTTGCTACCAAGGCATCATTCCGTCTCGAGTTGCTCCTCCAATGACAATGCCTTTCAGGATTGCAGTCTTTTATGTAGCGAATGGGACGAGGTGGGGAAGAACAGAAATAGAACGAGATGTATTTCTCGGTAAAGCAGGTTTCTGACGCGCACGGGGACTCTGAGATGGCGAGTTCCCCTTCAACTCTGGTCAATGCTCAGACGGTGGAGGGGCTGCCTGGACGAAGACAGAACCCGGTGCACACTGCAGATGAAATGTGATGAAGCAGGTTCCTTCGCTGGATGACATCAACATTCCCATTGACTTTCTGAAGATTTAAGTGTGGAATATTCCATTATACTCTTGTTCCGTGTCATCTGTGGATAAAAAGAAGGATATTTTAAGAGGTGAGTCACAGAGCCAGTCTCCAACGGGAATCACTACATCCTGTTACAAGACGGTTTGAAACTCATTTTGCCCATCTAACTTGGATTGACTAGGCTCCGCTCGTATGGACCGGCCGTAGATCAGTCTGGATAGGAACACTGAGGAATGTTCACACATCCATTCGCTCAAGCAAAAAGCATGGATTTTAAAGGGTGAAGTTACGGAAAATGAATTATGGAGGTGTGTTAGGTAAGAACATGAACATTTTTTCTCCCCAGCAATGACGCTGGAGGAAGGTATAAGAGTAAATTCTCCAGAAAGTGAGACAAAGATAACGATGATTATTATCTGAAGTAAATGTGAATTCAGGAAACTGCACCGAATGTCCAGCGTGTGAGGTTAGTTTTTCAGGATATTCAATGGGAGATTTCTAAGGACACGGGTTGAGCGGTGTATTTACTCGCTAGAAACAGGTGTTCTGCCAACTCTGCGACAAAATTGCAGATGGAGTCTGTCCGGTGTATACAATTATTGACATTGTCATCCTGAAAATGTTGGTTATGTACTGGCCAAATAAAATCATAAACACTTATTTGCTAAGTATCAACAACTACCAGCAGCATTGAATTACTCACCGCTCAGTGAAGCGTTGGTCTCCAGGAACACATATACATGTTCTTCATTTTACCCGCTTAAAACACTCCCTGTCGTTAACAGAGAGCCATTGTGCTCTATCAAAGCTCAGATGTGATACTTATTTAGTGGACATTGTCCATGCCATGAAAGTGAATATTTATTAATATTTCTCTAATTAACAGCTCAAGTTTCGTGCCAAAACATTATTTTCAAAACACTGCCTTTTACAATTTTATAAACAGTAACCCTTTCGCACTTCTGGTGGCGGGCTTGTCGT
>JAUOBT010046076.1:0-10624 GCA_032362145.1 Hypanus berthalutzae
GAAGAGCGTGGAACAGGGGGCAGTTGGTGGAAGTCAAGGGGTATCTAATGGCAGGGACACAGAATGGATGAGAGGGGAATGATGAAGGGGAGGGCACTTATCAAAAGTACAAGAAATGATCCATGTTCATGCCATCAGGTTGCAATACAAGGTGTTACTCCTCCAACTTCGAGTGGCCTCATCGTGGCAGAAAAGGGAGCCATGGACTGACAGGTTGGAATGTAAGTGAAATGGGTGGCCACTGGGAGATCCCGCTGTTTCTGGTGGACGTAGTGCAGGTGATCGTCGAAGTGCTCTCCCAATCTGCGTCAGGTCTCACGAATATACTGCACCCCACACCGGGAGCATTGGATACAGTAAATGACGCTAAAAGACCCACAGATAAAGTGTTGACTTTTCTAGAAAGATTACGTGGGACCCAAAATGGGAGTGAGGGACGATGTGTAGGAGAAGGTTCACTTGTTTCACTTGCAAAAATAAGAGCCAGGCGAAAGATCAGTGGGGAGGGACGAACGCAGACGGGGTTCACGTATAAAGCGATCCCCGCAGAAAGCAGAAAGTCTGGTGGTAGGATCCCTCCGGAGATGGCGGAAATTACAGAGATTTGTGTGTTGGAGGTGGAGGCTGCGGGAGATAAGTGAGGACAAGACAAACCCTCTCCCTGGTGGAGGAAGCGAGGATGGGGTGGAGGCAGACTTTCATAAAATGGAACAGATTCTGCTGAGGGTAGCTTTGATGGTGAAGGAAGGGAAGACCCTTTCTTTGAAAAAGAAATAGGATATCTACTTTGTTCTTTAAGGAAACCCCTTACCTAGAGAGCAGATGCGACAGAGACGGAGGAATTGAGAGAAGGAGCTGGCATTTTTACAAGGAATGGGGTGGGAAGAGGTGTAGTCCAGATAGCTGTGAGAGTGTCTGTATTGAAAGTAGATATCAGCAGCAAGCTGTCTTCAGAGATACAGACAAAGAGATCGAGAAAAGGTAGGGAGTTGTCCGATATCGGCCAGATAAATTTCTGTACAGGGTGGAAGTTGGAGGCAAAGTTGATGAGGTTGATGAGCTCAGATTGGATTCAGAAAACAGCAACGATTCTGTTGGTTATGTAGCGTAGGAAAAGTTAGGGAGAGATACAAGTGTAGTCTGGAACATAGACAGTTCCACTTAGCCGTCAAACAGACAGGCATAGCTGGGACTCATTCCAGTGTCTATTGCTACACCTCTTTTTTGAAGGAAATGTGAGGAGTCAACGTACAAATGATTAAGTAGAGACAAGTTCCGCCAGACGGATGTGCATGGTGGCATTGGAAATCTAGTTGGGTTTGGTGTCCAGATGGAAGCGGATGGTGGGTGGAGGGGGTGTAGATATCTATAGGGACTGGACATCCATAGTGAAAATAATATGTGGGACACTGATTAGACTCCAACTGCAAAATCGTTGATTCGAAATTAAATTAAAGCAAAACCATGACATTAGACCCGGCAAATTCTTTAGTTCCAAGGATGCCGCTCGTGGAAACGTACACTTAATGGTCATAGAAGTACATCTTACATACTCCTGACAAATAGACAACATGTTTTCTGGGTATTTTCTCTTTTCATTCCTCTATTCGGCTTTAGGACTGCACTTCCGAAGGCTCATGGACACCTTCAACTCCCCTGTTATGTCTATTGAATGATGCCGGAGTACAATAAGATGGATAATTGGCCTCCCAACCGAACCTGTTATGATGCTGCACCTAATTATTTACCCGCACTGTACTTTCTCTCTCGCTGTTACACTTCATTCTGCATTTAATTATTGCTTAACATTGTTCTCTCTCAATACACTGTGTAATGATTTGATTTCTATGAACAGTGAGAAAGAGAAGCTATTCACTGCATCTGGGTACGTGACAAAAACGTGGGCTCGAACCGCCAACCTTTCGGTTAACAGCCGAACGCTCTCTCAGATTGCGCCACAGAAACAAACTGGATAAGTCAACCATAAATGGCCCATTCCAATATTGGAAGATGGTGACTAGTAATCGATAGTGTGACCCGGATTTCACAATCTGCATGAATGGTTTGCATTAGAGAGTCACAGACAAGAGAAAACAGAAAAGGTTGGAACCGCGTACTAGATTAGAAGGGAAAATTAGAACGGAATATAACGATAGATTCCCGGTGCATCGCCAAAAAATTCGACCACCAGTACACACTCCCTAAAGAAGGACATGGGATGTCCCTGTGTCCCGGATACACTGTGTCCTGGGACGGATGAGGGCATCACCGATCCCGGGGTCAGAGAAACAGGACAGTTCCTGAACTAAAAGCTGCAACTGCCGAAAATACTGCTCAGGTCAGGCAGCGTTTGTGAAGGGAGAAACAGAGTTCACGTTTTAGGTCGATGAACTTTCACAGCTCCCACCTCGCAGTTAGACGGAAAGAGTCTCACGGAGTCTCTGCAGGGTGGCCTGAGCCGGGTGAAGGCACCGATTCCACTCGTCCTCTCCTTTCTGGCTCTTTCAACTGGAAACCTTAAATCGAGCGCAACAACAGCCTTTGTTTAACATTTTAAATGTGGCAGAGGCGAATGAAGCAAACATTTCCGGAATCATTGTTTTCTGTCACCGCGTGTTACGCCGAATGACTCTGAGATACAGAGTGGCTAAGGGGAGATTTCACGAAGCTGAACAGAAAGGCCCTTCCTGTCGGGTAACTCTTCCATCCAGAGATCACTGCAGATCGACTGTTCCATATCCAAAAAAGAACAGATTACTTCAATCCCTAACTCTGATTTAAGCTCCAACCGTTTTCAATTTACTTTGAAAAATCGAGTTGCAATTATTTTTAACATGAAAACAGCAAAACTATTTTCTTGTCGGGGAAATTAACGGCCGTCTTCCCCGTGACAGATGGTGACGCTAACCACCATATTAACGAGAAACCAATGCGAAAGAGCGGTCTGACTTTGGGATATCGGAGCACAGGAGGGCTCAAAGGTTCACACCGATGTTTGTTCCATGACTCTGGCCCCAACGCTTTTCACACATACACCTCTTCCTCTGCTACGCAAGAGGCCTCCAAATCGATTACGATTCAGCTGTTCTTTGTGTAAAGTTCCCTCTACGGCCTGATTGTGTCTTGGTGTGATGAATATTTATCGACGGTATTTAACTGATGCTGTGAAATATTTTCCAGATTTTCCACTTTACCCACACTGGGAAGTCTCGATCTATTTCTACCCCCTAAATGTAGACAGGCACTGACATCCGCAATATCAGTACTGCGGACTAAAATGATATGGACAAGGGAGATGCAGGTGCGCTTGCAGGACAGCTTTGAATTTGTAGACAAAACTGTACTCAATGATTAACTTTAAGTTTCAATCGTATACCACAGTAGCCACTGACTTTAGTAAAACGTGTGGATGAGTGTGTGCCTACCAAACCATACTGTACATAGCGGAATCAAAAGCTTCGTATAAACAGACATGCCTATCTTCGACGGCGCACTCTTATAATATAAACTCATTCTTCATTTCTTCTTCGATTATTCAACAGAAATCCGGTAGATTCACTGGTGTCTATGCATAATATGACAGGCCGCGGTTTCAAAACGCACTTATAGGTGATGAATACAGCTGAAGATGGTTTGGCGCCAACGATCTCGTGGTTATGAGCCCATCACGATTCCGCTGCGCCACTATGCTGCAAAAAATCTTTGGAATTGCAAAGCCATGAATGTTTTACAATGTTGATTTGAATTCCCCACTGATACTGCGGGGGCGCATGTAAGGGCCTTTTCTTAAATATTCCATATGTTGCAGGTTTACCCCGTACTTCAAGGAAAGAAGTGAAAACTGAGCGTAGAGTAATTTCTACATCTGTTTTCGGCCCATTTATCAAAATTCAGTGATGCCAGGAATTGAACATGGGACGTCATATATGCGAAGCATGCGCTGTCCCACTGAGTTACATGCTCAAAGTCAAATTAATGAAGAAATCTTCCATCTGATCGCATAAGATTGTAAGCTATAGGAGCAGAATTAGGCTGAGTGGCCCATCGAGTCTGCACCGCCATTTGATCATGGATAATCCATTCTTCCCTCCTCAGCTCCAGTCTCCAGCATTCTCCCGTAACCTTTGATGCCGTGTCCAACCAAGAACATATCAAGCTCTTTCTTAAATGCCAACACCGACCTGTTCTCCGCAGATGTCTGTCGAACTATATTCCTCAAGGTCACCAGTGAATATAGAACCGGAGTTATCACGGGCTCCTCACATGATAACCTGATCATTTTCGGAGTCATCCTTGTGAACCTCGTCTCCATCCTCTCCAATTCCAGCACATCTTTTCAAAGATGAGGAGCCCAAGACTGTTCACAATACTTTCCCTTAAGGAATCCATACTTTCTTTGCCTAATCTTGCACTACATCAGCAAGTACTCCATAACCTCATCCTTAGTAGCAAATCTGAGTGACAAATCACAGAGTTTGGACGTTGAAAGATAGAAAACAGAAGCTAGAGTGGCCAATTAGGTCTTTCGAATCCGCTCCATCATTTTATGCAGAGGACAGGATTTGAACCTGCAAAAATACAACCCAATGGATTTCCAGTTCATCACCTTAACCACTCCGCTACGATTATTATGTTCTCCACATGCGACACGGGCAGTAGAGATCCGGAGTCAGAGAAACAGAAATCATCCTGAACTAAAAGTGGAAACATCTAGATATGCTCAGAAGGTAAGTCAGCACTTGTGAACGGAGAAGCAGAGTTCATATCTACCTCAGTGACCTTTCACCCTGAACTCCCATGCAGACAGTTTGGCAGAGAGTAACTCAATTATAGCGGCGTAGGGTTCACTCACATCGCGACCACAAACCTCAAGATTCCCACGTGGGCCTCAGCAGCAAGGACAATGGTGCCTGCCGTTTCCATGCTGCACTGCAGAAGGCGGAGCCGGGCTCCCTTCCTTAAACACTGATCTATGTCGGCTGAGCGACTTGACACTGGGCACTAAATGGCCGAGCTGCAGGAAACTGGCCCGTTGCCCTGGCACTGATGGATATGGAAATTCTGCAGGGTAGCAGGTCCAGCGTCCGGACTTCTCGCCCTCCTTTCTGATCTATCCCACTACCTGACTGGGTCGCTTCAGAGGGCGGTCAACAGAAAACAATTTTGGAGTGGAATAGACTGACATCCAGTGGAAAACAGATGAGGACAGCGGGTTGTGTGCTCCCAGCATTCAAGAAGCTGATAAAAGTCAGATGTAGGCAATAAACACTGGACACTAGGAACTCGGACTGCATGTTCAAAGTCCAAAACAATATCACTATCTCATTACGTATTGTCACCATTTGCTACTCCGATGTTCATATACTTGCTGGCCTTCAGAGTTCGTTCTGAGAAGTACAACGGTATCATGAGCGAAAAGCTGCTACACAAACAAAATGACAAACCAGCGGAAAAAATATGTAAAACGATAATAAATGTAAGAATGAATGAATGAATAAACAAACAAAGAAATAAACAAATAACTGGACGGACGAACAAACAAACTAACAAACAAACACACAAACGAATAAATAAATAAATGCATATACAATTGGAAAAAAGACCAGTAATTATAATGTGCCTGTCTATGCCAGGACTGGGCTTGTAAGCCACTGCATTCCCTAGCGGGAGTCGTACGCCGTGATGATCGTTGGGGACCTGTTGAGAAATGATGTCTGTGGGCTGGGAAGTCTGCACTATAAACATGCATATTCCCCGTCGTTGTATTTTACTAATATTCTGTTTGTGCTTGTTGACTTTTATGTATGAGGACTGGGATCAAGCCTCGGTATCGCGGGGAAGGGGGTGGCATGTGATCTTCGACTAAATTTTATTCCTGAATGTGTTCTTTTGGTCTGTTGCTTAAGGGTTTTAGCACCTGATGGACACCGATAACACAAAATACTCGTGGACACATTATAGTGAAAAGACGATTATACCAGGATGCGTGTGGAGGAGCTTCATCTGGATATTGATTAGGAGCTCAGGATGAGACTTTTAATTCTAGACCACCCCCTTATCTCAATTCTTCCGTCTGAACCTCATTTACTCTCAGAATGAAGCTTTTTCAATCGAGAACGGAGATATCCTCCTTTTTCAAAGCAACGAACTTCCATTCCTCCTTTATCAACGCTGCCCTTAACTGCATCTCTTCCAATTCGCGCACATCTGTTCTTATCTCATCCTATCGCCCTCTACGAGGTATAGAGTCCTTCTAGTTATGACAAACCACCCCAACAGCCAACGTGTCCAGCACATAATTCTTTGTATCTTCCACCATTCATATTACATCTCACCACCAATCACATCTTTCTCCCACCCACCCCCGCCCCATTTTCTGCTCCCGCAGAGTCGCTCCCTACGCGACTCCATTGTCCATTTGTCCCACGCCACATTCCTTCTTCCTGGTACTTAACCTTGCAAGCGGAGCAAGTGATACACCTGCTCCTATATCTCCTCGGTCAATACTATTCAGGACCCAAATTGACCTTCCAGATGAGGTGACTCATCACCTGTGAGTCTTTTGTGCTCGCGATTTGGCGCCTTATATATTCGTGAGTCCCGACATAGATTTGTAGTCCACTTTGCTGACCACCTAAGCTCTGTCCGCCATAAGAAACGAGATCTCAAAGTGGAGAACTGACAGTGAGCGAGTGGGTCAGTGAAATAGTGGAGCTTTGAGACTTTAGCTCGAGAGGCTTTGGCGAGAAGTGTCGGAGGACGAGCTTGCTCCCAGTGAGGTAAGGTCGATTAAGTTTCTTTAATTAATTTAATTAACTTAGGAGTTGGCAATGGAGGAAATTGATTGGGCAGTCTAGTGCTCCGTCTGTAGGGTGTGGGAAGTCAGGAACAGCATAATTGTCTCTGCTGACTACAGCTACAAAAGTTGCGTCGATCTGCATCTACTGTCAAACCGAGTTAGTGAACTGGAGCTGGATGAATTTCAGATCATTCGGGAGCAGAGGCAGTAATAGATCGGAGTTTCAGGGAGACATTCACCCCTAAAAATCAGGAGGCAGGCAACTGGGTGACTGACAGGAGAGTGAAGGGGAATAGACAGAAAGAGCTGAGCATCCCTGTGGCCGTTCTCATCAACAATACTTATACTCTTTTGAATACCATTGATGGGAACGACCTACCAGGGACAAGTTGTAGTGGTCGTGTCTCTGGCACCGAGACTGGACCTTCAGCTCAGAAAGAAAAGACATAAAATAGGGGAACAGTAATGATTGTGGTTCGATAGTTAGGGTGCAGATAAGAGGTTCTGTGAGAGAGATCGAAAGCTCCGGATGGTCTGTTGCCTTTGTGGTGCCAGGGTCCGCGATATCTCGGTCGAATTCTCAATATTCTCACGAGAGAAGGTGAGCAGCCAGATGTTGTGGTCCACGTAGGGACAAATGATATAGATAGGAGTAGGGATAAGGTCCTGACGAAGCAAGATAGAGGGTTAGGAAATGTTAAAGAGCAGGACTTGAAGTGTAGTTATCTCGGACTTCTGCCTGGAACATGAGACAGAGAGGGTGAGAATAGGAAGTTACGGCTATTGAATGCGTGGCTGAAGAGCTGGTGCAGCGAACATGGGTTCAGATTTCTGGTTCATTGGGATGTGTTCTGGGGAATTTCTGACCTGTAGAAAAAGGACGGGCTGCGGCTCAACTGGAAAGGGACCAACATCCTGGCAGGCAGGTTTGCTAGAGCTGCTGTGGAGGCTTTAAACTAGGTTGGCAGGGGGTGGCAAACAAAATGTGAGTGCAGCGATTAGGGTAGAAGGATAATGGCATGATGTTATGTGTACTAAATTGGTGTCGGAGGGCAGACAGGGGACATAAGCATCAATGTAGCCAATTAGAGGGTTTGAAATGTGTCTACTTCAAAGCAAGGTATATTAGCAATAAAGGGGATGAACAGCGGGTTGATCATTACGTGGAACTACGAGGTTGCGGCCGTTACTGAAACATGGCTGGAGAGTGGGCAGGACTGGCTGATGACGGGTACTGGGATTTAGTTGTTATAAAAGGAATACGTTGGGAGATAGAAAAGTGGGGGGAGCGTAGCATTACTGGTCAGGGATAGTATCAGACTATAGAAAGGGAGTTCGCTGCACAGGAAGTGTCCATTAGTTCAGTTTTGGTGGAAGTGAGAAATAGAAAGGGATCAATCACTATACCGGGAGTAGTCCATAGGACTTAAAGTAGCCCTCGGGACACCGCGGAGCAGATAAGCAGGCAGATTTTAGAATGTTGCAGGAAATACAGGTATGTAGTTATGGATGATTTCAACTTCCCTCATACTGAGTGACACCTCATGACTGCAAATGGTATAGACGGGCTGAATTTGTCAGGTGTGTTCAAGAAGGATTCCTAACACAGTACGTGGACTGGCCGAAGAGAGGAGAGGCCATACTGGATCTAGTTCTGGGTAATGAAACTGGTCAGGTGGGAGACCGCTTAGTTTCGGAGCATTTTGGTGAGAGTGACCACAACTCCCTTAGGTTTAGCACAGCTATGGGAATGGATAAAACAGACAAAATGGGAAAGTGCTTAACTGAGGAAGGGCTAACTATGAAAGGAAGAAGCAACAACCAGCAAGAGTAAATTGGAAACAAATCTACAAGGGTGAAAGCAAAGAAGTAATGTGGAGGAAATTTAGGGACCACTTGTGCTGGGATCAGGATAGGTTTGTCCAACTGAATCAAGCAAAACATGAAAGGATGGTAGGAATAGGGAAACGTGGCTGACCAAACACGTGAGGCAAATCGTCAACAGGAAGAAATAAGCATCTGTTAGATATAAGAAGCAGGATGCAGGATGGGCTGATGAGAAACATAGTATAGCCAGAAAGGAGCTTAAGAAAGGACTTAGGAAAACTTGAAGGCTTTGGCATGTAGGTTTAAAGAGAGCCACAAGGAGTTCTATGCGTATGTGAAGGACAGAAGGATGACTCGAGTGAAGGTGGGGCCGCTAAAGGATAAAGAAGACAGCATATGCCTGAAGGTGGAGGAGGTTGGGGAGGTTTTAAGTGAATACTTTGCTTCAGTATTAACAAGTGAAAAGGCCCTTGAACAGGGTGAGGTCAAAATAGAGCGGGCCTGTGTGCTGGACAATGTTGAGATTAAGGAAGAACAATTGTGGGATCTTCTATCAAACATCAAGATTAAGAAGTCCCCAAGGCTGGACGTAATATAGCCTAGTTTGCTGTGGGAAATGAGAGAAGATGACGCTGGAGCAGTAGTTATGATTTTTGAATCCTCTTTGGCTGTAGGGTAGGTGCTGGAGGATCGAAGAACGGCAAATATAGATCCCCTGTTTAAAAAAAGGATAATAGGGAGAATCCTGAGAACTATAGAGCGGTGAGCCTTTCGTCGGTGGTCTGTAAACTATTGGAGTGCATTCTTAACGATATGATCTACGAGCATTTGGAGAAGTTCAGACTACTCAAGTATAGTGAACATGACATTGTGAAGGGGAGGTCGGGCCTTCCAAGCCTAATTGAGTTATTTGAAGAAATAACAAAATAACTTAATGATGGTAGGGCTGTACATGTTGCATTTGACAAGGTCCCCCACCAGAGTCTTATCTAGAAAGTCATTAGGAATGGGATTAGTGGAAACTTGCATCTTTGGATTAAAAAAAGGCTTACAGGAATGAAACAAAGGGTCATAATGGAATTAAAGTATTCTGCATGGAGGTCGGTGACTATTGGAGTGCCGCAAGATCGGTCATGGGACGCGTGCTCTTTCTGATTTTTATAAATGACCTTGATGAAGTTGTGGAAGGTTGCATGAGTAAGTTTGCGGGTGACATGAAGATTGGAGGAGCTGTAGATGGAGCTGAGGTTTGTCAAAGGTTACAAGAGGATTTAGACAGGATGCAGAGTTGTGCGGAAAGGTGGCAGATGCAGTTCAATCCGGATAAGTGTTAGGCGTTGCATTTTGGAAGGGCAAATCGGATGGCTGAATAAAGGGATAATGGTCGGTTACATAAGAGTGTCGATGAACGGAGGGAACTTGGGGTTCAAATCCATACATCCCTGAAGGTCGCTACACAGGTTGATAGGACAGTTAAGAAGGCCTATGGGAAACAGAGCTTCATTAATAGGGGGAATTGGGTTAAAGAGTAGAGAGGTCATGTTGCAACTCTACAAATCTGTGGTGAGACCACATTTACAGTATTGTGTTCAATTCTGGTACTTCATTATTGCAAGTATGTAGAAGCTATTGAAAGGGTGCAGAGGAGATTTATCAGGATGTTGCCTGGATCGGAAAACAAGTCTTATGAGGCAAGGTTAGCAGAGCTGGGACTTTACTCTTTGGAACGTAGAAGGATGAGCTAGGACTCCATAGAGGTCAACAAGATTATGAGAGGCATTGTTGGCCTGAAAGAATGACAATCTTCAAATCAATGAATTGAAATGAATCAAGGACAGTGGAAGCAGTCTTTGTTCTTGCCGTGTGCTTGGGGGATGGAGGATGACATTTTGTGAAGACACTCGATTCGCCATTTTGTGAGCTTGACATGCTGGACTTGAATAGTGTTTTAAAGAAGCCACAAAGACTTCAGGTAATTTGCTGGACTGGAGGTCATTT
>JAUOBT010046305.1:0-10607 GCA_032362145.1 Hypanus berthalutzae
AACCAAGACATTATGAAGTGGATGGGAGTCAGTGTCCAAGATGGCATGCAACTTGGACAGCATCCTCTTTTCTGATACCATTGTCAGAGAGTTCAGTTCCACCTCCACAACATCACTGGCCTTACAAATGAGCTTGTTGATTCTGTTGGAGTCTGCTACCCTCAGCCTGCATGATAGCAAACATGATAGCACTAGCCACCACAGACTCGTAGAAAATCCTCAGCATCATCCGGCAGATGTTAAGGGACCTCAGTCTCCTCAAAAAATAGAGATGGCTCTGCTCCTTCTAGTAGACAGCCTCAGTGTTCTTTGACCAGTCCGGTTTATTGTCAATTCATATCCCCAGGTATTTGTAATCCTCCATCATGCCCACAACAGTAGAATTAAACCAGAATAAACCTTTGGATCTCTGTTTCAATAGATGGAGAGCCATGCCTTTTAACTTTCCAGCCTTGCTACATTGGCATATATGACAATATAGCGACATATAAGATATTCGGATAGGCAGAATATATAGACTGTAGGACACAGGAAACAGGGTAACAGTCAGGATGGTTGTAGATGGTTCATATTATGTATGGATGATGGTGACCAGTGGTCTTTAGCAGAAATTTGTTCCTGGACCTCTCCTCAAAGTTGTGCAATTTGACAGTGTTGTAAAGAAGGCTTATAGTGTGATCTCCTTCATCTAACATGGGACTGAGTTCAAGAGCAGTGAGGTTGTGTTAAAGCTATACAAGACTTTAGTTTGACTCTACCTGGAGTACTGTGTTCAGTTCCGGTCACCTCACTACAGGAAGGATGTGGATACTAAAAAGAAAGTGCAGAGGAGATTTACAAGGATGTTTTTTGGATGCCTGAGCATGTCTTATGACAATACTTTGAGTCAACTTGGCCATTTCTCCTTCGAGCAACAGATGTGATAGAGGTGTATAAGATGATAAAATGCTTTATACATATTGATATCTAGAGGCTCTTTTTCCAGGGCTGAAATAGCAAATGCGAAGGGGCACAGTTTTAAGGTTCTTGCAAATAGGTAGAAGGTGGAAGTCAGAAGTAAGCTTTTCACATAGTGTGCTGCGTACAGGGAAAAGGACAGCCATCAACGGTGGTTGCGGCACGTACAATAGGGTTTTTTGAAGAAACACTTAGAGAACTATATGGAGGTCAGAAAAATAAAGGTCTATGCGGTAGGGAAATTCGAGGCAGTTCCTAGAGTAGGCTACATGATCGGCATAACATTATAGACTGAAGGCCAGTAATGCCCTGTAGATTTCTATGTTCTATGTTCAATATTCTAAAATGTATTCATCAAGGTTTCCTATCTCAAAAGAATAAGAGCACACAGAGGGCAAGGTTTGAGGGGATTAAGAGTAATAGCGGGAGATAGATATTTCACAAGTTTGATGTGTGATAGCAAGATCACATGGTAGGTGGGAATGGCAACAAATTGGTGATGTTGTTCTTTAGCAAAATGAAGGCGTGGTCATGATGCTGACCACTTCTTGATGTCAGGTTTGTGATGTAGGGATTAATTAACCCACCAGTCAGAACTACATCAGATCATGGATAATATTTTTAAAAAAACAGAAGAGCAAGATGTCATACCTAGATCAGTGACCAAGTGGTAGAAAGTGCAAATCGTCATGGAAAGCAAGAGAGAGAAATTATGTGGATTGCGCAGCGTTGGCATGTTGTGTAACTTCCAGTGTTGAAGATGGATGATAATGTACGTAGTAACATAGGGATCAGAGGATGTGGAGTAAAGAAGGTATAATAAATGTCATAGAGATTCAGAGAAGTATAGAGCTAATAAACACCTTTCAGCCCATCTAGGCCAGTCCTTCTGCATTATTGTTCTTTCTCAAATATACAATAATTCAAAATGTTCATGTTGATTCAAGTTAATATTTGTAGTCTAAGGCTTTGAAGTTGCATTACACGAAATATAAAAAAGACAATCCCCTTCATTTCTCAACAAAGTCAACTGTCTCTGACTACATACATGATGAGGGCATACTCAGTGCACTCACAGTGCACCGCTTTGAAGCGTATGAGAGCCATGCTACTGCAGGAATATTTCCCATTGTGAGAAGGCAGTAATTTCATAAAGAATAGTGGATGTTGGATCTATTCTGGGAAGAAAATTCTGTCATTCAGAGCACAAATTAAAGTATCTTTCTTCAGCACGTAGATGCTTCCAACTTTGTACTAAAAACTCAAAGCTAAAAATATCTCTGTGCTCTTTTCTAAATTTCCGATTGTTTGCCACTAGAATGTGAGTTAGGCAGAGTAGATTTGACTTCCCTCTTTCTATTTCAGCCAGTTTACAGGAAAGAATTTTTTTCTAGTTTATAATACTGAATGCAAAAGGAATGCTCACCAAATGTAACAAGCACCGTATTGACGTTTTCTGCATTGCAAACAATAAGTCCTGTCCAATATAAGGTGATGGCTTCTGCGTTAATTCTAGAAACAAAATTAATCACCCCAAATTGATCGCATCGATTTCTGTTATACCATGAATTATCATAACACTCGCCACCCCAATCACATGAGTGAAATTAGTTTGCGAAATTATTGACGACAGGAAATATAATCAAAATTGGTAGCCTCTGAACAGCTCTTGCACTTTGCCATTCCCTAGAACTTGCAACATTTGATGTCAATCAAATTCGTTTTTCTGGAAGCTTCATATCACAAAAGAATCAGAATTTATAGAGAGCAAGATGTAATGGATTAAAGGTGATATCGGGAGACAGTCGCTTCTCGAAGTTGATGCATGCTAATCAGCTCACACGGTAGGTGGGAATGTCAACAAATTGGTGACGATGTACTTAAGGAATAAAGGTGACGTCATGATGCTGACCACTGCGTAATGCCAGAGGTTAGATGTAGGAATTAAATCAAACACTCGCGGGGCTTTCTCAATCTTTGCCATCTGTGGGATAGCAAACTCTGGATTCACAAAGCAAGGTCTCCTTACCTCATTACTTTTTGAGTCCCCTTGCATGGGAAACTTTATCAAATGTCTTACTGAAATCTGTATAAACTTCCTCCACTGCTCCACCTTCATTAATATGTTTTGTTATATCCTCAAAGAATTTAATCAGGTTGGATAGGCATGACCTGCACTTGACAAAACCATGCTGAATATGCCTTATCAGACTGTATCCTTACAAATGCTCATAAATACTGCTTCTCAGGACCTTCTCCAACAAAATGCACACCACAGAAGTAAGACTCACTGGTCTATAATTCCCTGTGTCATCTCTACACCATTTCTTGATCGAGGGAACAACATTGGCAACATTACAGTCCTCTGGTACTTCTCCTGTCCCTATTGATAATGTAAAGATCATCGGCAGAGACTCAGTGATCTCCTCTGGTGGTCCCACAGTAGCCTGGTGTATGTCTTGTCTGGTCCTCATGATTTATCTAACTTAATAGCTTTCAGATGCTCCAGCACATCCACTTTCTTAATGCCGAGACAGTCAAGAGGTTCAGTCCGCTGTAAGATATACACAAAATTGCAAAGGTCCTTCTCACTGGTCAATACTGAAGCAAAATATTAATTAAGTACCTCTGTTATCTCCTCTGCCTCTAGTTGCATGTCTCCCCACATTTAGTCCTCTTCAGTCCTAATCTCACATGATTCGCTTGTTTGCTCTACACGTAGAATGTCCAGGGGTTTTCCTTAATCCTGCTTGCCAAGGCATGGTCCTGGCTGCTTCAGGCTCTCCTCATTCCATTCCAGAGCTCCTCCCTGGCAACCTGGAGATTTTCTGGTACTCTAACAGTACCTAGTTTTTGAAATTTTTCGTAACCTTTTCTTCTTAATTAGATTCTGTACGCCTTTTGTACGCCATGTTTCTTTTACCAGATTCCTGCTTCAATGAAAGTTTTGCCATATTTCTATGGTGCATTTCCCTGCGAACATCTGCTCCTATTTTTTTCCCTAAGTTCCTGCACTTACCCCAATGCAATGCTTTCCCAAATTCTCTGCTCCTATCCTTCTTCAGTGCTATGGTAAAGGAAATGGAGTTGTGATCACTACATCAAAAATCCTCTCCCACCTAGAGAAATGGCACCTGACCAAGTTCATTTCCCAAGACCAGATCAAGTACACCTTCTCACCTGTTTGGTCAGGAAATATTCCCTGCACGTCTAACAAATTCCACATCACCTCAACCCATTGCTCTGAGGTGATGCCAGTCAGTATTATGAAAGTTAAAATTTCCCAGCACAACAACCCTATTATTATTGCACCTTTCCAAAATTTGCCTCCCTATTTGTTCCTTGACGTCTCTGTTACTCTTGGGAGTCTTAAAAACACCAAATATATTATTTCTCCCTTTACTGTTTTTGACTTCCACCCACAATGACTCAATAGACAATCACTCCATGACTTCCTCTTTTACGGCAGCCGTGATGCTCTCCCTGATTAGTAAAGGCCCACCTTTTTTGCCTGCTGGGTTGTTGACATGTAGTAATACCTCTGGCTGCTCAGCACACCTACAACCGCTCAGAGACTATCCTGGAGTCTCTTTTGTGGCTGCAGAATCTCCTGTCTGTCCATTTAACTGTTGAGTTCCCTGTGACTTTTGTTCCACCAGACTTCACCCTCCCTTTCTGAGGCTCAGAGATGACCACAGGGCTATTAGTCTGCCCTGCCCAGAGAGGACATCCCACTCAATACTATTCAGAAGGGTATACCTTGCTGATGGGAATAGCCAGAACAGAACCCAGCACTGACTTCATTCTCCCTGAACCTCTCTTGTTGTTTACTCATCTATTCCATTGTTGGTAGAATCTCAGGTGGTGACAAGAAGGCATACAAGATTCAGATATGCCAACAAGTGGAATAGTGCAGAGGCAACAACCTGGCACAGCGTCAGTAAGACAAAATAGCTGATTGTGGGCTTCAGGAAGGGTAAGACAAAGGAACATATTACAATCCTCACAGAGGGATCAGAAGTGGAGATAATGAGCAGCTTCAAGTGCCAAGGTATCAAGATCTCTGAGGATCTAACCTGGTCCCTGCATATTGATGTAGTCATAAAGAAAGGCAAGACAGCGTCTATACTTTATTTGGTGATTGAAGAGATTTGGCATCTCAACAAATACACTCAAAAACTTATATAGTGCTACCGCAGAGAGCACTCTGATGGGGGCATCACTGTCAGGTGTGGAGGAGCTACTGCACAGGACTGAAAGAATCTGCAGAAGTTTGAAAAGCTAGTCAGCTCCATCTTGGGTACTAGCCTACAAAGTACCCAGGACAGCTTTAGGAAGCTTTGTCTCAACAAGGCAGCATCCATTATTAAAGACCTCTAGCACCCAGAGCATGCCCTTTTCTCAATGTTGCCATCAGGTAGGAGATACAGAAGCCTGAAATTACACGCTGCCATCTGATTCCAAAATGGACATTGAAGCTTTGGACATTACCTCACTTTTTTAATATACAGTATTTCTATTTTTGCCCATTTTTTAAAAAATCTATTCATTATACGTAATTGATTTACTTGTTTATTTATATATTTTAATTTTTATTACTATTTTCTCTCTGCTAGATTATGTATTGCTTTGAAATGCTGCTGCTGTTAAGTTAACAAATCTCACATCCCATGCCTGTGATAATAAACCTGATTCTGATTCTGAATTCTGCACTCCATGTGTAACCACCTGCTCAATAATCATATCTATGAATTTCTCTGCCGTCTGGATGATCCTAAGTTCATCCATCTCCATCTTCATGAGATGGACTTGGCTGAACGTCCCACAGGTGTAGTCATCCAGGAGACCTTGAATTCCCACATCTTACAGAAGGAGCATCCTCTGCCATATCTGAAATCCTGCCTGCACTGTACAATGGGTAACGAAAACTAAGTTTTCTGACCTGTTTCATTCCCCAAGCCTCTTGAGTCAAAGACTGACACTCCTACTCTCAGTGTTGTCCTACTACCAAGATTTGCTACCCCACATGTCTGTTCTGTACTTTTACTGAATTCACGGTACTGTGTACCTGCCGCTGATTGGGCCTCTGGAAAGTCGGAACGCCTGCAAAGCCGTCAACATCAAATTTCCAATTGACATCCAATATCACAAATCCCAGGGAATAGCAAATGTGCTGTTTAGAGCCTAGCATTTTTTCCTGCAGTCAACAGTTTTGCAAAATGAGGTAACTCAGGTGATTGGGGTGATTGTAGCTATGATAATTCATGGTATAACAGAATTTGGTGTGATTAATGTGAGTGATTAATTTTGTTTCCAGAATGGGAGCATAAGCCATTGACCTCCTTTAGTAATGCAGAAAACTTCTTCAGAGTCTGTTTGCACACTTTCAGTTGGTGGGCACTGCACTTGCATTTAGTGTTATAAACTTCAAATACTTCCTGTCTTCAGGGTTGGCAGAGGTTCATCAAGTGAAACAAATTAGTCAATTTATCAGCAAATATAACCAAGGTTTGCTCTAGGGCAGTGACCTTGTCAGGGGAAGTGCCTTGTGAGAAAAGTGCGAGTCTTTGGCTCGAGAGTCCTCGGTGAGGAGGCTGAGAGAAGAGACTATGTCACAGCAGGAAAGGGTGTAAGTGGTGAAGAAATGACAGGTAAACTGATTCAGTGTGATGCTTGCATGATGTGGGAGGTCAGCAACACTGATGGCGCCTCTGGCTGCTACAACGGTGGAAAGGGTGTCCAGGTTCAACTCCCAAAGGACTATGTTGGGGCACTGGAGAATCAACTGGATGACGTCAGGTTCATCTGGGAAAACAAGAGTTTTCTGGACAGGACCTACAGTGAGACCATTACACCAAAGATACCAGAAGAGAGAAGGGGGGTGATGATGAGGAAGGGATGGATGCTTGGAGTACAGGAGAACCTGGGGGATGTACCCCTTGAAAACAGGTTCACACTCTTTGAAGCTGTCGGGACAAAAGACACTGCCAGTCTGAGAGGCGGACAGGTCTGTGAGTCAAAATTGATGCTGAAGCAAAGCAGAGGAGACAGAGGGCAGGCAGAGCCGTGGTAGTAGGGGACTCCATAGTGAGAAGTACAGAAAAGTGTTTCTGTGGCAACAGGTGGGATCTAAAGATGGTGTGTTGCCTCCCTGGTGCCAGGATTCAGGATGTCATGGTCCGATTGCAGGGCATCCTCAAGGGTGAAGGTGAACAGCCAGAAGTGGTAGAGCATGTTGGCACAAATGACATTGGGAAAAAGAGGAAAGGTATTCTGCAGCGTACCTTCAGAGAACTCATAAGAAGGCTGAAAAGCGGGACCTCCAGGGTGGTTATCTCCAGTTTGCTTCCAGTTCCTCGTGTTGGTAAGGACAGGAACAGGGAGATAGGGGATCAGAATGTGTGGCTGAGCAGCTGGTGCTCAACCACTTCTGGCTGTTCTGGCTGGGATTTAGATTCTTAGCAGAAACGAGGAAATATGCAGATGCTGGAAATTCAAGCAACACACACAAAATACTGGTGGAACACAGCAGACCAGGCAGCATCTATAGGAAGAAGCACTATCGACATTTCGGGCCGAGATCCTTCGTCTCCAAATTTGAGGAAGGGCATTCTTGCTATTGAGAAAGTGCAGCATAAGTTCACGAGGTTAATTCCTGGGATGGCGGGACTGCCATATGTTGAAAGATTGGAGAAAATTGGGCTTGTATACACTGAAATTTTGAAGGATGACAGGGGATCTGATTGAAGCATATAAGATTATTAAGGGATTGGAGATGCTAGAGGCAGGAAACATGTTCCCGATTTTGGGCGAGTTCAGAACCAGAGGCCACAGTTTAAGAACAAGGGTTAGGCCATTTTGAAACGGAGTTGAGGAAAAACTTTTTCACCCACAGAGTTGTGGATCTGTGGAATGCTCTGCCTCAGAAGGCAGTGGAGGACAATTCTCTGGTTGCTTTCAAGAAAGAGTAAGATAGAGATCTTCAATATAGCGGAGTCAAGGGATTTGGGGAGAAGGCAGTAATGTGGTATTGATTGAGGATGATCTGCCATGATCAGTGAATGGCAGTGCTGGCTCGAAGGGCTGAGTGGCCAAATCCTTCATCTATTGTCTATAAGCCAAGCGAAACAGAATGAGAGAAGTAAAATGTACTTTCTCTTTCTCACATTCTACTGCTGAAAGAAAATGAACTTTAGACTGCAAGAATGGAGCCCAGAGATATTTTAAGTTCTAGTTTCTAGGAACAATGTTGGAAATGTTTACGAGCTGACCAAAGTTAATTTGTTGTCCACTCTGCATGACATAATTTTCCTTCTTAGAATGGATCCAACATCCACCATTCTCTATGAAAATACCGCTTTCTAAAGATGTTAAATATTCCGAAAGCAGATGAGTTCTCATTCTATTCACTATTGTGTACTGTGAATACATTCAGTATGCCCCCATTCTGTATGGAGATCAGTAAATAATCAGTATAATTTGCTTCAAAATGCAGGGAATTGTTTTTATTATTTTGTGTACTGCAACTTCAAAGTTTTGACAGACTTCAAATATAAAAGTAAATCTGCATAACCTTGTTGACTTATTGTATGTCTGAGAAAGAAGAATAATGCTGGAAGTCAGCAGTGCAATCCGGACAATGCCCATTGGAACACCAACCAATTGAAATCTAATTACGATATACACGTCATAGCACCTGCAACACATATCTGAGTATTGGATAAGTGGATTTAATGCCCCTCCCATTCCAGAAATTCAAGATAGTGAGTTCCAGGTCAAGCCACATCATCACAATGTTATCCTAATCTCCTAATGTCCTAATCCTACAAACTGCATTAAACTCACTAACTCGGTTTGGTAAAATCGATCTGATTTGCTCTTCTGAGATTCCTTATGAATTCCGGCACTCGAACAACTTTCCGCTCTGTTTCTTCTACTCACAAAAGCATCTCTAATCCTCAAACAGATCATTTTGCAGGCCTGCAATAGACAAATGAACCCTCTCTAAACTATTTTTCTTTCTCACATGTTGCATGCTAAATTAGTGACCTGAGATATACACCAATCCAAAGCAATGGCAGCCTATTGCTCTCAATCTAGGACAATCTTCATACCCTTATATTCTTCACCCATCTAATAAGGACAAAAGTTTTGGGTGTGATGAAGAGAAATGGCATTCATATTTGTACATATTTCCATTGTCTTCAAGAAGTGCTTATGGTACTATCTGGGGGAACAAGATCTTATTGTCCTTGAATAACCTGTGATGCACAATAAAGAAACTGGTCAACCATTATGTTCTTCTGGAAGATATGTTATTATCCAAATTTATATGCAAAGGATGAATACGCAGGGCTTCAGCAACCCCAACAAACTATGTAAGAGAATGTGGTTGACTATGTGATTTTTTTTCTCTAACATTGTAATTCTAAATCATTAGACAGTCTTTGCAATGCAGCCCCATCATGCTTTTGGTTTTGGCAGATTAGTCTTCATAAATAAGAGTTTTGAGTAAATAAAATTGGATGTTACATTGAACTTGTATAAGATATGGTTGA
This sequence comes from Hypanus berthalutzae, assembly GCA_032362145.1. Classification (NCBI taxonomy): domain Eukaryota; kingdom Metazoa; phylum Chordata; class Chondrichthyes; order Myliobatiformes; family Dasyatidae; genus Hypanus; species Hypanus berthalutzae. Next base: position 9,516 of record JAUOBT010046305.1, read on the forward strand.
GGCTTAAGTTTGAGTGTTTTGTACAGTTTGGTCATTTACCTACAGAAAAATATATAAATACATTTCAAAAAGGAAAGAGAAAATTAACAAAGAATTTCCTTTTTCTGATGGACTTGAGTTGTATGGAAAAATGATCAGGTTAGGAACCTTAGTTCTTGTAATGGAGAGGATTGTAAAAAGTACACAATATCATGAAAAGTACAGATATGGTAAATATAAGCAGATTTTATCCACTGTGGTCGGGTGGGGGGTACAACTAGATGTAATGGGTTAAACATGAAAGGTGAAAAGTTTAAAGGGGGAGAAGGGGAAAATTCTTCACTCCGAGCATCATAAGACCCTAAGACATTTGAGCAGAATTAGGCTATTCAGCACATTCAATCTGCCCCACCATTCCATCATGGCAGATCGCGGATCCCATTTATTCCTATACACCTGCCTTCTTACCATATCTTTTGATATTATGACCATTCATGAAATGAGAAAATTCCATCTTAAATATAAGTATGGACTAGGCTTCCACTGCAGTTTTTGGCAGAGCATTCCACAGACTTACTACTCTCGGGCTAAAAGACTTAATCCTTACCTCTGTTTTAAAGCATTGTTCCTCAATTTTGAGGCTGTACCCTTTAGTTCTGGATACCACCATCAGAGCAAATATACTGACTACATGCACCCTGTAAAGTCCTTCCAATATTTGGTAGGTTTCAATGAGATGCCCCCTCGTTCTTCTAAATTCCAGTGAGTACAGGCCTGTAGGCCCTCACCAAAGGCCACCATCCACTACTAGGCTGCAGAGATTGCTATCATCGGAATTTTTAACTTTCCTAATGTTGACTGGCATCACCTCAGAGCAAGGGGTTTAGTGAGGTGAAGATGGTTAGGTATGTTCAGGAAGGGTTCCTGACACAATATATAAAAAGCCAACTGGAGGGAAAGCTGTGCTTGATTTGGTATTGAGAAATGAACCTGCTTACGTGTCACCGTGTATCTCTCGGTGGGAGAGAATTTTTGAGGTAGTTATCAACTCTCTATTTCCTTTACCATGGCACTGGAGATGGATAGGAGCAGACAATGAGGGAAAGCATTTCA
>JAUOBT010046497.1:0-10594 GCA_032362145.1 Hypanus berthalutzae
GAGAGAGAGCGAGAGAGAGAGAGAGAGAGAGAGAGAGAGAGAGAGAGAGAGAGAGAGAGAGAGAGAGAGAGAGAGAGCAAACAATAACAGCTACAGCCAGGCAAACATTCCTTTACGTTCTTTATCCGTCCGGGGTTGTTGTGGCCATTCAGGTATGACCACTCTGTCCTTCAGCTAGACCGTTCTTCCGTGGTGGACTCGTCACCCAGGCAAGGGAGAACACACACACAAGCCCCCTCCGACCCTGCTATAGCACTGTGACTTAAACTGACCAATCCTTAATTCGGTTCCCGATGCTCCACACCTTCTCGTGGGTTCCAACACTCAAGCAGTGCTCACTAGTGAGTCTCCTGGTGTGTCTGAGTGGTGTCACCCCAGACCTCACTTTTTTCCAAACTCACGGGGTCTCAGGTGTCAATCAGTTTTGAACGGCTTAGTCCATGAAACCAGCCGACTCCGGCTGTCCACTGAGGAATTTTAATGAATAGAATGTTACTAAGTAAACAGCCCTCTCTGGAGCCATAATTCTTTCAGGAGTCATAATATTGTGGGTCAACAAGTTTCTCTCTTCCGGTGTTATCTCTATTTAAAGGTGAGCTCTGTAATATGGGGGAGTACACGGAATAGTAGATGAGCACAGATTCGTGTATCTCGGCATATTTAGGGTATCACGCGAATTTTGGTGTGCATGCGGATTCGAGATGTCTGTGTATTTCGGCCATATTTGAGGTAAATGCAGATTTTGAAGTATGCGCTCGAGGCTGTTTCATTGAAGAAGCTATTTAGTGAGCACTCCCAAATAATTTTTGCTCAAGAATAACCTAATGTGAATGGGGAAGTGTCAGACGGTTTGGGACGTCGAATTTCTGGTTGCATGTCCACTTGGGGGAGTACACACTTTCGGCTGTCTGTGGATTTGGGTGAGCACGCTGATGTGGGGGTTGCTTTCAGATTTGGAGGTGCGTACAGTATTGGGAAGAGGTAAACATGACATCGGTGCACACGGAAGTGACGATACGCACAGAGTTCAGAAAGTGTCAGCCAACTTGGGTTGCATCGTAATTTAGAGCTGCGCAGAGATTTAGGGATATTTATCCGAAATATGCAGTGCACGCAGGTTTGGGAATGTGCAGATTTCAGGTTGCTGTGTCGAACATTTTGCTGCTCTTAGACTGTGGTTGCTTGCAGATTAGTGTATGTCAGCGGTGCTGTCTGGTATGGCAGGGACCAGGGTTCGTGAAACTGCACAGGATCGAATGAAGCTGGAAAAGGTTGTACATTTAGTTAGTTCCATCTTGGGTGCTACCCTACAAAGTAACCCGGAGATCTTCAAGGTACTGTGGCTCAGAAAGTTAGCGTCCATAATTAAAGACTTCCCGCGCCCAGCGCATGCCAAGTGACTCCTGAGTATATTATAAGTTCATGGTTCTTCTGCTCCAGCACATCCTCTTTAAGTTTAGATGTGTTACATATCAGAGATGCTCTCCTTCCCAGCACTAATGCAACACATATTAATTTTAGTTATCATTTTTCTTGCTCTCCATGTCAATCAGTCTGCTCATTCTCTTCTGATCCCGCTCATTAAGAGGACATTTTCGCCTACAGAAATGCCACTCACTAGGTTTATGTTCGTATGTTTTTCGTACCTAGAAACTGTTGTGAGTGAAACTCCGGGGAAATCAGCTACTCCTGAGATCCTCAAACCACTTAAAAACAACGTCACTTAAATTACTTTTCTTTCTACATACACAACGACACAACCTCACCACGTCTCTAGCCTTCAATTCATTCATTTGCGGCTACGGCATTGGCTAGATTGATATTTGCACTCTGTGCGCCTGGTCAGGCTCTGGAGATTTAGTGGCCTTCGTTTTAAGATATCAAGCATCATTGATTTACTCTATGTACCATGATTTATTTCTGGACGGTTAAAATATAAGCAAAAATATTCACACTGAAGACTATTCCCACCTGCGGTGGCCCGATACATAAACGATCACATAGATGTTTGAGGGCCTATATCCCCTCAACTAATTATTCCACAACACACTTATAATTTACCTTTAATCATCAATGGTAATATCTCATCATCCACAATGCAAATCATATTTCCAACTTGAGAAGGCAGCAGCATCTGTCTTCAGTGTTTCCCTTCATCCCAGCTGCCCGTATCTGACCTTCGCATTCGTATTTTGTTTTGTTTTCTCATGGTTTCGACCTCGATAACTCGTGCCATCCAATGTTCCATACTCCTACCAGGTTACTGTCAGATCGTAAAGGAAAGAATTTGTTGAATACAGTTTATTCTGAATGGCACGAGTTTTCCACTTATTTTGACAATGACAATTTAAAGCAGACTTCCAATTGGCGTTTATCGCGGAGTATTGTGTTTCTAAATTGATTCTTCTCGGGCTACGGATGTTCTGTTAGAATTCCAATGTACAGCATTTTTGACTCTGTTTCAACGTAGCAATCCATCTCTCCTCCGCAATTGTGGTTGTTGTTGATTTTCTGTCAGTGCACAGGAGACAAACAGAATGGTTATCTAACATCTAGGCGCCATTAATATAATGTTGCTGACACCCTCCACCTCTGATTCTCCGTTTCACGATCAACTCTGAACAATTCGATTTTCCTGCTTCCCAATGCTTGGAAAATATGTATTTCCAATACTGGAAATCATTACCTTTTTACCTATCTAACGTGCAAATTCCTTCCAGATCTTCATAATATCGATTTACAGTCATTCCATCTTTTACCTTTAAGAAAATCAACGTGTCTAGCTCCGCCATATTTAACTATGGAATCCACAGCAGCGTATCTCAATCACTTAATTAAAACCCGCTGTGTGTCCCCACTCCAATCTCTCGAGGTTAAATATTGATTTGGTACTCTTTACAACTTGTAAGTTTTGACTCAGCGCCTGGAGCTAGGAATTGGAGATTTGTCAAGTTCAGTAGCTTACCGATCTTTATGTCATGGTACCAAAATTTAGTAGGACTTCTAATACAAGCCCTACTCACTCTTTATTCATCTAAATACGGTACACAATAATGAACAAGGAACAGTTGGCATTGCAATCGTTGTGTCATCAGTTGTTGTCGACTCTACAATGGGTAAGGTGCAGTCAGTAAGAGTATCGCAACGCTTATCTGATACTTCCCTAAATTCAGCTCTTACCCATTCCTCTTTAGTCACAAGATATCTAGTAGTTTCACTTGTTTCTCTCCTCCGTTGTCTCTGACATGGCTGGGACAATTAAAATAACTGCTTTGCATAACTGGTTCCTTCTGATTCTGAATGAGAGGTGAACTATCCTAAGCTCCCAGGTGAAACCTGGAGGTGATTGCTGAAACCAATGAATGTGCTATTGTTCTTTACTTCTCATCATCCTCAATTGCTTTAAAATATGATAACTTCATCATTTCCATCCAGAACATCAGATAATTTTGAACCACAGTTACAAGAGGATATTAACATATTCCGAAGCGTTTCTGGTTGGTCACTATGACACCAACCGAACATATTATGAACAATCTGGAGTAGATAGGCTGACGGACTGGCTGTGTCAAAAATATCATATGGTCCTACACATCTCGAAGATATTAACAAACATGGCTGAAGTTCTAAGACGAGAACCTTATTTTTCTACCATTTCCCACCCCTTAGGTTCTGTTCCCATGATAAACACACTTTGTTCTGCAGTTTCCTCGGTCTGATGCTATGTACGGCGATACAAATGAGCTTCTAGAAGAGTGCGAATGAATTCCTGTACCATTCGACTTTTATAATAGCATTCCCAAGCTCTGATAAATCGAGCCAATCAGGAGAAATCTAACGCTCTCATTTCTCTTCTGGTGATCAATTTTTAAAATAGTCAATCCATTGCAATTTTGCATTAAAACAGAAATTTTGTTGGTTCGCTTTAGCAGAAGGAGATAAGATGAGATAGTAAACCGTTTGATTCAGTGCGGTTCTGCCACTTTAACTGGATCAGCATTTTCTTCAATGTTCCGTTCATGTTTTCAGCCATTCCCCTACATTGGGGTTCACAAGGAATGCGGAACCGGTGTTTCCTAGTTTACAAAATCTTTGCAGTGAGGTGCAGGCGTTGATCTGAAAATAGACCTGTTTTCCAATTCTGAAGTTTAAAACGTCTCTCTTGCAAATTCATGACTGCAACGGTAGCGATGTTATTCCCAGTTCCAAAAGTCTCGAAGTATTCGGTGGAAGTATGTTCTACCACTAGGAAATATTTCAGTACATTAGAGGATGGGAACAAACTTTCATGAACAGTCGATCTGCAAGTTAAACTATTTGCCTTCTACAGGGCGCTTATGTTTTCAAACTGAGTTTTGCAGCCGATTTATCACACTTGGCACAGAGAAAAAATTCCGAAAGTAAAATTTCATCTGCTCGCATTCACGGGCACCAAGACAGATTCTCTACCTGCTCCCTTGTTCTTTCTCATCTTTTGATGCACAAAATTACAATGGTACGAAGATATCATATCTTTCCTTCCACAATCTGGAAACGCGCAGTGACAATTATTAAATGCAATCGTTTTCATTCTCTGAATTCCCGAACATTTCCCATATTCCTCTGAAATGTTCCCTCCCTGCGCCGTTGCGAATTAGTGACTTTGTTGTTTTATCTTTACCAAGCCCATTAGTATAAATTATCTTGGTTTCTGTGACATCACCCTTGACGCCATTTGCCACATCAACCACCCCCCCCCCCAACCCACACCTTGTTCTTAGTTTAGCCAACTCATTCATCTTCGTTTTCGCATACAAGGTTGTTATTTTTTTCTGTGACCGTTCACGTTAAAATAAACTCCAAATGTGTTTTATTTTGCCTCCTCAAGTATATACCGCATGCGGGGTGTTGGTGATAGAGGTTTACCCTCGGCTAAAATGTAAGATCTGGAAATAATGGAAATTCTTCAGCCAGACTATCACAGACACACATACTATCTCTGTGTAATACCGTCCCTGAAAGATATTCGTCTGGGTTGCTAACAATAAAAGCCATTAAAGCAAGTTTTGACACTTGGGCACACATTAAGTTTTGGCAGATGGCTTGTAATACTTTCTATCCGTACTCTTACCCCTCCGCATGCGTAGGATAGATCCTGCAAACCACTCTTCGTCCCGAACTAATCAGTAAATATCCATAAATATGAACATTGCACTCGCATGACCCTATTGCCCCCTCTTGATTTTAATTTAATATGAGAATGACTGGTCCTTTCCTTTGTTGTACTGCTGTCATCGGGTACGCATGAGCTTCATCCCGATAAGTTCAATTCTCAACGAGCGTGACAGCACTGTTAACTCTTTCAACTATGGCGTTACAGCCCTGTAATAACAATTTCAAACTGACTCGTGGAATTTGACCGACAGTTGCATCTTTCTTACAGTCATCCAGATGAATTGGAGTATGCTCAGGTAAATGATCATTGTATTAAAAGCCAGAATATAAATAAAATGTTTAACTGTTCAAATAATCGATAATGACCTTGGGATGTCAGATATCTCGTTTCGTCGGAATAAACTTTCGATTTGCAAATGTCACTGGCGTCAGTCGGTCATCTTTGGAGTTACAAAGCTGATACTGTTTTCCTGGTGGCAGCGACCTCGAAAGAGAATGACTCGGAAAGGCCTGGGGCTCAATCGAAGGTGATTTGCAAGATCTTTTTACAGATCTGATTCAGCCTTATTCTGGTTTTTCTTCCCCTGGGACGCCTACCCACACGAGTTCCATCAGTGAGTACGCATTGGTGTCACTGCCAGCGATGTCATCTCTGCAAGAAGCTGATAGGTGAAGCCTGGTGACTGGGAATGATAACGGTCTGCAGAGGAAGGAAGGTAATACGCAAAGGGATTGGACGTTAGGAGAAAGCGAAGGAGGAAGGGGCCAAGTAGCAAGTGATTAATAAGTGAGAACAGAAAAGATGTCAGAGTATGGAACGGAAGAAAATGTGATTTTGTTATTATTTAAGAAGATTTAAACTGTTTTCAGTGTAGGCATGCCTCGAGGTTAGTTTGCAGAGGGGTAGCAAATAAAAAAAACACGAGGAATGCCGGAGATGCTGGAAATGAAAACAGCACAGACAAAATGGTACATGAACACAGCAGATTAGGCAGCATCTTTGGAAATAAATAATCATTTAAGTTTTAGGATGAAGTCTCTTTTTCAAGGGCGTGCCCGCCGGAATATGACTGAATTATATTCTCTAGGAATCCAGTAAGTCGGTTCTACTGATATGTTACAAATGTAAATATCTTCCTTTGTAGAGGTACTGGGACAGTCACAAACACCCAGTGACGTCCGTCATGTTCATTTTCACGAGTATTCTTAGACCCATTCAAGAAAATGTGATGAAGAGCAGACTCACATTTCTTAGGCCTCTTTCACTCAACTGTCCTGTCATTATTTCGGCCAGGAATGGGGGCCTAATTATATGAATACTTGAACACCATGCATACTCGACTATAGCATTCGTAAACAGTTCATCCACCGATTCCGCGGTCTAAGTGAATTTGTAAGTAATAAGGGGATTAAAAAAATCCAGCAATATGAGAAACTGGGATGAGCTGTTGGCATTTGAAAAGGTATCCCATTCACTGCAAAGGAGCTGCTGCAATTTAAGAAATTGGTCTGATAGGATTAATTGTTTCGGGTCTGCTCATTCGATCTCAGAGATTTACAAAATCTGCCAGGTGGGGGATGTAACTGAGATGGCGTCATCTTTTTGCTACCATTTCTAGAATTGAATGGTAGTTGTTGTGAACCACTGTCCCAGGGGAGATCATAAAGGATATAAACTGCATCGACAAAAACATTCAACCAAAAAGAATGCCTGTAACGTAAACGGACAGGTTAATTGCGTGAAAAGAAAATGCTTGAAGCGTATTACCGTGTTGAGAAAATATTTTATGTCTTCATTGCCCTGATTGGCGTTCCAGGTAAACGAATCCAAGAACACAACAGCTCTTTATGTGAGGTGTCTTCGTGCAGGACACTGGGAGTTTGTTTGTTTGTATTTTGCTTACTATATCGGCGACCTGCATCCAAAGCCTCGTGCGGTGATAATCCTTTGCTCATTTACACAGTTTTCATCCCGTAGTTTGCCTATTACTTCCAGCCACGTGCCTGAGAAAACTCTATGAAACGTACGGTAATGCTCTAAATCCAAGCAGCCATCACGGACACTATCTAGGTTGGTGTGCCAGCGCTGAGAAAGGGAAATCAACGGAAGGCTATACTAAGACTGTTTCAGTTGGTAAGTTCGCTTACCGGGCACATAATAGCAGGACATGTCACAGCGGAAAAAAATGAATTGTACTCATTGTTACAGTAGTCCTGTAATGAAACCGTTTTCTCCTGAACAACGGATCAGCTTTGTCTGCAATCTGAACGTTTTGCTACCCTTTGGTGTCCAGTTGTTTTGATTAAACGCTCTCTACGGGATAAAAATGGAAAACCGTTTGGTTTATCCAATCTTTCTGCGACCACGTCACCCCTAACTTTACTTGTTGGTATCCAAATCACGGATACCCTCAGTATCCACTCTTCCGGTGCAAAGGTTTTGGTTTGATTTCGTCGATTAAATATATCAGCCACTTTTCTTGTAAAGGTATTTATTGTAATTTATAATGCCGCTTAACTCTGTTTCTCCAGTGAATTTATTGGCGATTACAATCCTGTCCCAGAGAAAGTGTGGTTTGTCCACCTGCACCACTCGCTACTAGGTGGCCATGGCAACGGCAGATCTTATGGTCATTATCACCGAGGTAATTTTGTATCGGATCAGCAATCATTATTTCCCAGTGAGTTTCCTGAACATTACTCCCGCGGGGAGTGTTAGAACTGTTTTGACTCGTGCAGTCGTGGACTATTCTGTATGGTTCACTGTCGCTTTCACATTTGATCGCTTTATCGCCATTTGTTGCCACAAGCTGAAAGCAAAATATTGCACTGGGAAAACAGCAGCCGTGGTTCTGGCAGCAGCTGGCGTGTTGTTCTGTTTGAAAAATATTCCCTTCTACTTCACGCTTGAACCGGGAGAAATTATTAACAGCGTACCGTGGTACATTGTTATAAAACTAAGTTACTACACTGATCCGGGATGGATTGGATTTGACTGGTTTGATACGGTATTAACTCCTTTACTGCCTTTCGCTGCAATTCTGCTCCTCAACGCTCTGACGGTCAGACACATCTTAGTGGCTAGTCGGGTCCGAAAGGGGCTGAGGGGTCAGAGCAAAGGGGAGTGTCGCAGTGACCCGGAGATGGAGAGCAGGAGGAGGTCGGTGGTTTTACTATTCACACTATCCGGCAGCTTCATCCTCCTGTGGCTGACAGCTGTTTTACAGTTCCTCTATTATCAGATAAAAGGAACAGGAGACGAGTGGTATGATTCTGAATATATATTTTATGAAGTCGCATTTTTGCTGAGAACTTTAAGCTGTTGCACTGACACATTTAGTTACGTGGCGACTCAGTCCAAGTTCAGGGAGCGAGTGAAAAATCCCGTTACCTCAGTTTTTGAGTTCATTAAGAAAACCAGCTATTGAGCGAAGTTCGGAGACCTCTGCAATGTTTTGCGTTCAGTCTCCCGTTACTGAAATCCCGGATAAAGTCGAAAAGACTACATTTTTGCATATTCAGTAAGGGAGAAGTTCCCAAATGCCGATCCGATGAGAACAAGTACTTGCAAAGTACAGTTTGTACAACCAATTGCCTAGATTGACCGCTGTCAAATGTTCCCTCTCTCAATACGTAGGCATTTCCCTGATACGCAATGTCTGGGTGTCACATATTTACTTACCAACCACTGATATCGATCTCCGACGCTACACCAATAGTGATGCAAATCTCCCGTAATTCCATGGTAGCAGTCGTTAGATGTATCCTTTTAATCCATGGCATTGATAGTGACGACAGAGACTACAGAGATGCGTCAACATCTAACAACGATGCTTCTGAATGCAGACGGAGATACTGAATGCTGACTCATACCGATTGGAAACACTACCTGGTGGCAGGCCGGAGTTCCTTTCAAAGAACGATTTATTTGCTTCAGTGTTTAACCAAGTGTGGTTTATTTTGTAATGTAAGAAAACGCTCTGCAACAGTTCTGTTGAGGCCTGTACTCATCTTGCATTACTTTGAGGAGACCATATTCTATTGTTTCTGCTGTCCGGCAATTGAAGCCGTGCACACTCAGTCCTTCTTGAAATGACTGAGCCAATGTGCGAGCAAGGAATCTGATGAAACTAAACTAACCTAGTCCATTTGCAGCGAATTATGAGACTGCGGATGTGAGCTCAACATATCCAGATTTCCTTTCATAGGGATGTTCTTCTCGTTTAATGAAATATCCAACAATCGTTAGCTCGAATTTCATCTTTGTGATTGCATGCTGCATCTACATGTTAACCGAATAATACATGCCAATTGCCTACTTTTTCTAAAATAATCACTTATTTTGCGTCTTTTCGGAATATCTGACCACATTCAGACACTCTCATGTCTATTCCAGCTTAATATTACAGATTAAATGAAATTGGATTTAATGTCACGCTCTGCTGCAATGTTGACTCTCACCGAAATCACGAATATAAATTTGAAAGTTGGAATGGAGGCGCTGGACCAGATGATGCTAACGGGTGTTGAACTATCGTCAACTGATCGAGATTTGGCAATTCTCTGCGCAAGGTTTGAATGATTCCACAGTTGTACTTTATTATCTCTATATAAAGATAACCGGAACTATGGTTAACATAGGGCAACAAATAAAATTCAGAATTTTATTGTTCCTATTGTACCAATACTGACTCCGAATACCTTTACAAACTCCAGACGCTGAGATAGAGGACCGTCCGTTGGCTGAACGATTCTTTCCTTTTGACTACAAGGGGGCGGAATGTGCCCCCTTGTGGGTTTATTGCCATTGAAACGCACAAGTGGGTGAGTGACGAGTGAAATCCAAGCACCTTCTTGACGCTACCCCACAATACAGTGGGCATGTTCGGTTTTTACTATGGTTACAAAATATAAAGACCTGATCCAACATTAAGTGGTTCCGACATATTCCAATAATATACACAGAGGAGTTCGTTCAGGTAAATTCCCTAATATGACAACATGTGTGGTTGTATTTACCTGCACTGTCCACCTGACATCTAGGTCGTTGAGTATACGAAATTTGGACCTCCAGAAAGTGACCACAGATCGCTGATTGATAGGTCCGTGGCCTAGGATTCATAGGGATCAGTTATACAGCTCTCTTTACACGCACATGCAGCTCAACCTTTGTGTGATTATGCAGAAGGGTTGAAGTTAATAACTCATCTCCCGCTATCTTGGGCCACGAACATGTCAATCACCCCGATGAGTTAATAACTGTTGAGTTCTTAACTTCAAACATTCGGCATAATCACTCAAAGAGCTGCACTACATGTGCATGCAACGACAAATATGTGAATAATCTCCTTCTACCTTCGGTCACGAACTTAGCAATCACTAAGTATTATGAACTTTGTCAATAATTAAGTTCGTCGTATTCCTAATGTTTCTGAATGTT
>JAUOBT010046591.1:0-10587 GCA_032362145.1 Hypanus berthalutzae
AACGCTTGTATTATATTCCTTGTACCTTTCACATCCCTCAGTACCTACCTCATACTATGACTAACTTCAACACATCAACCCTTCACCAATTCTGCCAATTTCTACAGAACTGAGTGACCTCATTTCCAAAAATGGACCCCATCTGACCTGTGTTTATATTTTCTCTACACCATGGCGTTGTGTAAAAGGCAATACGGCCCGCGTAGGAGGAGGAAGTGGGTGGTACCATACGGTTGCCTCTGTGGCTAACGGAGAGACGCCGGTTCTGTGCTGGGCCCATTGCTCTTCGCATCTTTTAGAATGATCCAGAAAGTAAGGAAACAAACTGGACTAGCAAATTTGCGGATCTCACCGTGATTGGTGATGTAGTTGACAACGGGGGAATCCATCAGAGCTTGCAGCAGGATCTGGAATAGCTGGAAAAAAAGCTGAAAATGGCGTATGTTATTTAATGCCGGCAAGGGCGAGGGCCTTAGGTAAGAGGCGAAAGAGGTGGGGGAGAGCGAGAGGTCGAAAAAGTGTATACATGGACAGAGAAGGGCTAGAAAGAGTGGATATAGGGCATAAAGGATATCATGGATTTACTCTCCATCTCAAATACCCTACACTTTCCTTCTCCCTTCCCTAATCTCTGACCCTTCTCCATTCTCCTCCACCATCTCTCTCTACAGGCGATGTTGATGATCGACACTAATCAGCCAGAATCCCCCAGACTTCACCTCCGTCTGGTCTAGAACTGCAGAGTTTCTGTCTTTAATGCGCCTTCTTGACGACACCGTTTCCGCTTGTCAGCATGAAATACTCCGTAACGAGTGGCCATTTTCAACCACGCGTAACTGTATCATTTTATCTCTCCCTCCTTGGCTTCTATTTTTATTCCACACACAACTCCCTCCCGGTTGTTACTTTTAGTGAAAATTTAATTCTCTCCTTGTCGTCCATTTTAAGGTGGGTGACAGTTCTCAGTCAGTGCCCTACTCCCTCTCATTAAATTGAATTTTCGAACAGGGAGATGGAATAGGGGTTTACTCCCTCCACTCCGCGCATCGACACGGTATTGCAGTCCCTCTAGGAATGATGCACCCCGCTCCCTTGAAAGATTAGATAACATATAAAGTGGAGCATTCAGTTATCCGCCCGCATTCAGCTTCTTAGGCTTTCTTTCCTATTTCTTCCTCGTTCTTTTATAGATGTAGTAATGGTAAGACAGTGGGCAGCGTGAAGATCAGAGGAATCTTGGGGTCCGAGTACAGAGGAAGCTCAAAGAAGCTGCGTAGATTGTCTCTGTGGTTAAGAAGGCGTACGGTGTGCTGGCCGTCATTAAACGTGGAACTGAATTTAGTAGCCGAGAGGTAATGTTCCAGCTAAATAGGGCACTGGTCAGACCTCACTTGGAGTACTGTGCTCAGTTCTGGTTGCCTCACTACAGAAAGAATGTGGTGCCATAGGTAGAGGTCAGAGGAGATTTACAAGGATGTTGCCTGGATTGGGGCGCATGCCTTATGAGAAGAGATTGAGCGAACTCGGCCTTTTCTCCTGGCAGTGACAGAGGATGAGGTGACCTGAGAAGTGTACAAGATGATGAGCAGCATTGACCGTGTGGATAGACACAGGCTTTTTCGCAGGGCTGAAATTGTTCCCACCAGTGGACACAGTTTTTACGTGCTGGAGAGTAGGTACAGAAATATCACGGGCAAATTTTTTTTTAACTCAGAGGTTGGTGCAGGCGGAGGCATGAGGGTCTCTTAAGAAACTCCTTGACAAGTGCATCGACATTAAATTAAAGTGTTTATATCTCTGTCAATACTGGCACGAAATCCCAGTGGAGGCCAATGACACGGAGCCCCAACGGACTTGCGCAAACAAGGGGTTGCGGCTTTATACATTCCATGTATATGTGGTACACGGTCTCCCCTAGCCTGCCGAAGTGATTTGGCGGCAGGGAGATCCGTGTACAACGCTTTATACAGCAGCATCCAGCCCAGATCCCCAAGGTGCATGGAAAGAACTCCCTCGGAAAAGGACTTCCACTGGGGAAGCCCCTGTGCCTGACACTTTTCCTTACGTATACAAAATTTCTTTATTACATGTTCAGTGTTATATATACAAACAAGTGACTAACACAACTACTTCACAACAAATAGACAATACATGTTAAACCAAAATGTTTCCATCTCTATCAACGATGGTAATTACACTGCGCGGAGCCCACCGGTCCTGGAACGCATCTAAGGTCGCCGTAGAACCATAGAACAATACAGCACAGATACAAGCCTTTTGCTCCTTTTTAGCTGTGCCAAAATATTTTTCTGCCTAGTCCCAGTGACCTGCAGCTGGGCCATTACCCTCAAACCGCCTCTCATCTATACACATGCCTACGTTTTTCTTAAATGTCAAAAGAGAGACCGCATTCACGACTTCATCTGGCAGCTTATTCCACACTCCGACTACTCTCTGCGTGAGGAAGCTATCTTATTTTTCCCTTTAAACTTCTCCTCTTTCACCCTTACTCCATGGCCTCATTTTTTTACTCCGCTGATCTCAGTGGAAAAAACCTGCTTGAATTTACTCTATCTATACCCATCATACACTTATACACCTCTATCAAATCAATCCTCATTCTCCTATGTTGCTGTGAATAAAGTCGTAACCTATTTAACTTTCTCTCAGTAACTCAGTTTCTCACGTCCCGGCAACATCCTTGTAAACCTCCTCTGCTTTCTTTCAACCTTATGAACATCCTTCCAGTCTTTAGGCGACCGAAACTGCACACCATACTCCACATAGGTCTCACCAATGTCTTCACCATATCATTCCAAGTCTTATACTCAATACTTTGATTTATAAAGGCCAATATACCAAAAGCTCTCATTACAAACCTATCTGCATGTGACGCCACTTTTAGGGAATTGTGCATCTGTACTCTCAGATCCTTCTGTTCTACTGCAGTCCTCAGCTGTCCTATCATTTACCTTCGACGTTCTACCCTGGTTTCACCTTCCGAAGTACAATACCTCACACTTATACACATTAAACTCCATCTGTCATTTTCAACCCGCAAGCTTTGAAAACCTTCCTCACCATCACTACACCTCCAATCTTTGTATCATCAACAAATCTGTTGTTCCAATTTGCCACCCCATTATCCAGATCATGGATCATGGACCCAGCACTGATCCCTGCGGCGCACCACTCGTTACAGGCCACCACTCAGAGTAGCAATCCTCCACTACCAATCTCTGGCTTCTTCCATTGAGCCAAAGTCTAATGCAATTTACTGCCCCTCCATGTAAACCTAGCGATTGAATCTTCCTATCTAACCTCCCATGCGGGACCTTGTCAAAGGCCTTACTGAAGTCCATGTATGCAACATCCACTGACTTCCATTCAACCATTTTCCTGGTAACGTCCTCGAAAAACTCTAATAGCCTACCACGCACAAAGCCATGCTGACTGTTTCTAATAAGTCCGTATCTATCCAAATACTTGTAGATCCTATCTCTCAGTGTTCCTTCCAATAATTTCCCTACTTCCGATGTCAAACTTACTAGCCTATAATTTCCCGGTTTACATTTTGAGACTTTTTTAATCAACAGAACGACATGAGCTATCCTCCAATCCCCCGGCACCTGACCCGTGGATATTGACATTTTAAATATTTCTGCCAGGGCACTTGCAATTTCAACACTAGTCTCACGCAAGGACCGAGGGAATACCCTGTCAGCTTCTGAGGATTTATCTACTCTGATTTGCCTCAAGACAGTGAGCATCTCCTCCTATTTAATCTGTATAAGCTCCATGACCTCCCTACTTGTTTGCCTTGTTTCCATATAATCTATTCCAGTTTCCTTAGATGCAAAAAAAAATAACAAATCTCCTATTTCATTTGGTTCCTTATATAGCCGACCACTCTGATCTTCCAGTAGACCACTTTTATCTCTTACTATCCTTTTGCTCTTAATAAACCTCTAGAAGCTCTTAGAATTATCCTTCACGTTATCTGGCAAAGCAGGCTCATGTCTTCTTTTAGCCCTCCTCATATCTTTCTTAAGTATTATCTTACGCTTTTTCTACTCCTCAAGCATCTTGTTTCCTCCCAGTTGCCTCAACATGTTACACACCTCTCTCTTCTTCTTTCTCAGATTTTCCAATATCCCTCGAGAACCAAGGTTCCTTATTCTTATTCGTTTTGCCTTTAACCCTGACAGGACAATACAAACTCTGCACTCTCAAAATTTCTCCGTTCAAGGCCTCCCACTTCCCAATCACTTCCTTTCCAGACAGTAACCTGTTCCAATCTATGCTTTTTCGACCCTGTTCTCATTTCTCCAAATTTGGCCTGTTTCCAGTTCAGAACTTCAACCAGAGGAAAAGATCTGACTTTATCCATGATCAAGTTGAAACTAATGACGTTATGATTGCTGGAACCAAACTGTCCCCCTACACACACTGCCGTCACTTGCCCTATCTGATTTCCTAATAGGAGTTCTAATATTGCATCCTCCCTAGTTGGTACATCTATATATTGATTTCGAACGCTTTCCTGAACACATTTCACAAACTCTAACCCACTAGACCTTTAACAACACAGGGAGTCCCAATAAATATGTGGAAAATTAAAAACCCCTACAATGACAACATTCTGTCTCTTCAGTTGTCTGTTATCTCTCTGCAGATTTTCTCCTACAATTCTTGCTGACTATTGGTTGGTCTATAATACAACTCTATTAATGTTGTCATAACTTTCCCGTTTCTCAGCTCCACCCATGTGGCCTCAGTAGACAAGCCCTCTAATATGTCTTGTCGAAGCACTGATGTAATATATTCCATGAATAGCAAAACAACACCCTACCCTTCACCCCTCTGCCTTTATCAATCCTAAAACATCGGAACACCGGTACATTGAGTTGCCAGTCTTGCCCCTACTGTAGCCAAGTTTCAGTAATTGCTATGATGTCATAATTCCATGTGTCAATCCAAGCCCTCAGCTCGCCCGCCTTTCCCACAATACTCCTTGCATTGAACTATACATACCACCGAAGATTATTACCGACACACACTACCTTACTATCTGTGACTTTGCATAAACTACTAACATCATTTATATTTACCCCGGTTCCACTATCTACTCTGGCACTCTGGTTCCCATCAACCTGCAAATCTAGTTTAAACCCTCCGCAATAACACTACTAAACCTCCCTGCAAGTGTATTGGTCCCCTTGTGGTTCAAGTGTAACCCGTCCCTGTAGTACAGGTCCCACCTACTCCAGAAGAGATCCTAATGATCCAGAAATCTGAAACCAAGCCCCCTACACCAGCTTCTCAGCCACGTGTTCATTTCCCAGAGTATCCCATTACCCTCACTCCTACGTGGCACAGGCAGCAATCCGGAGGTTCCTGCCCTCGAGGTCCAGTTTTTCAACTTCCCACCAAGCTCTCTGTACTCACTCTTCAGGACATGCTGACTGTTTATACCTAAGTCATTGTTACCAAAGTGTACCACGACATCTGGTTGATCGCCCTCCAAATTCAGAATGCTGTGCAAGCGACCAGAGACGTCCCCGCCGCTGGCACCCGGGAGGCACCAAACTATCTGGGATTCTCTGCCACGACGACAGAATCTCCTGTTTGTACACCTGACTATGGAGCCCCTATCATTACCGTTCTCCTCTTCTTCCCCCCTCCCGTCTGCACTGCAGAGCCAGACTCTGTGCCAGAGACCAGGCTGCCGCAGCATGTCCCAGATAAGCTGTTCCAGAGGGGAATCGGTATACTTGTTCTGGAGGGGAATGGCCGCAGGGAAACCCTGAACCTCCTGCCCTTTCCCTTTCCCTCGCCTGACGGTAACCCAGTTACATGTGCCCAGTACCTTAGGTGTAACTAACTCCTGGAAGCTACTATCTATCAACTTCTCAGTCTCCGAAATGATCCGTAGGTCTTCCAGGTCCTGCTGCAATTCCTTAATGTGCTCTGCTAGGAGCTATAGCTGAATGCACTTCTTGCAGTTATTGTTGTCAGGGACACCGGGGGACTCCCTGACTTTCTATATCCTGCAAGAGGAATATTCCAACATTCCGCCTGGCATATTCCCTAGTCTAAACAAAAAAAAGAAGGAAAACAGAAACTTACCGGAACCTACCCTCGCCTTTGCCTGTTTCTCGCCGAAGCCTGATTGACCCAAAGCCGTCCCACTCCGATTCATTCCCCTCCATCTATAGCCGCTGTGACAATGGCCACTGTATACGGCGGTCTCCCTTTTAAACCTGTTTCCTGAGTAAATACAGATGAAAAAGAGATAACCATCCGTTCTGTCTCCAGCTATGAATTAGCTGTACTCCCATTTTTATATTTTAGAGAACCCATTTTTACCCTGAAGTCCCTTTGCTCTGAACATATCTGCAACATCCTTTTTTGGACTCTCCTTCAGCTTCACTGCTCAGGCAGCACCAAGCCGTCTCTGACACCTCTGCTGTCTTTCTGAAGAATTCCCTTGCACTGCCTTGCATCTACGTTACAATGATCGATTGTGAAGGAATTAAGTACGTACTGAAAACGATCACCAGAGAAGGAATTGTTTCCTGATTACAAATGAGAACCGAAACGGGATTGAAATCCCAAATATCGATATATTTGGGAAAAAGTGGCGCGTGGATTTCCAATGGCGCCCGGGATGAGAAGACGTCCTGACCCTTCAGCCGATAGAGGAGGGAATAACCAGGCCGCATCTGGGCAAGCTGGAGTTGAGGACTGGTCAGCGTCCGTCATCTAACTCCCTCTCGCCGCCTCACCCACCTCATTTACGCAATCTCACATTTTATAAAATCTATCAAATCTACTGTACTCACAAATTTAATGGAAGGACTGATTGTATGAGCATTCCAATAAACAGAATTGAATAGATATAGCATTGTGTAGTCACGGAAAAACTTACAGAGATTTTTGAGTAGGTTAAAAGGAATATGATTAGGAGATTGATGAAAGCAATGCAGTGTAGGTTCTCTGCGTTCCAAGGAATAAAGGCATAACCTGTTCAATCTTTCCTATTTACACAGGTACTCCAATCACGCCAACACCAGGATGAAGGCGCCTTCACTAATCTGACTGAAAATGTTCTCGCGTGTGCAGCCAGAGAAAGACAGATATATTTATTGATCCCGAGGGAAATTGGGTATCGTTACAACCGCACTAATCAAGAATAGTGTAGAAATATTGCAATAAAAAGCCATAATTAATTATATAATTAAATAATTATAAGTTAATTATGCCAAGTGAAAATAAGACCAGGGCCACCCTATTGGCTCAGGGTTTCTGACACGCCAGGGAGGTGTTGTAATGTTTGATGGCCACAGACTGGTCATTCACTAAAATGCATTTCTCAGGCACCCACATTTTAAGTTTCTCCTCTGAGTACAAACTTCAGCTGGAAATTGATCCAAAGCTTATTTTCTAATCGTTCCGATCAGCTGATAGCTGATATCGATAGTGTCAAGTACTGTAGCCGCTATTCAATACGTTACTCATTTTGGATGTTATCAAGATAGGCTGTGTTGAGATTGCTGCCCTCAGCCAGAGAGGAAACATTCCAGGTACATAATTAGTCCAGATGCTACTGTTCTGCAGCTGTACGGCTAAGCTGAAATGCAGAATCACTGCCTACCCCATTCCTCCGCTTTTACCTTAAGTGTGCATCTATCCTGTGTTATCCTTGTGACAATTTTTTACAATTTGTTATAATGCAGCCGGTTTGCTTTTCAGGAGATATTTTATTGTAATTCAGATGGAAATTTTATAAAATCAGCACCAATAGGAAAAACGTTTCCTTAAAGATCGGACGAAGGACAGAAGCAAAGAAAAATAAAGGAATAATGTAATCTTGCTCAGTCCAAATACAGTGTCTGGCAATGCTTCAAGTCAACAGAATTTACCGGTGATATAAATCCAGAGCAACGCAGAAAATGCTGGAGGATGTCAACAGGAAAGGATGTCAGCTTCTATAACAAACATGCTTCCGGAAATTCTCTTCGATTTCTCTTCAGATTTGTTCCCCTAAATCCTTCGGTATGTAGGGTGGACTGTAATGCCCTGTAATACAACATCATTCCAAAGCCAAATTCCCTTTGGCAGCGGTATACCTTTCTTGTTTCTCCGTTCCACACAGAACGGGTCTGTCGAGGAGTTTTCCAGTCCAACCTGACTGTGACAGTTTTCTATTAACTATTAACGCCTCCTGTCCTCATTCAATGCTTCCCGCTCCGCTTCATCAGAACCAACGGAGCGGTGGAGTCCTCTGTTGCCAGTCTTCGTCATACTCCAACCGTCTCACTATTGGTGAACATATAGAAATTCCAAATGCTTATTCATACCCTGGCCTCTTTTGCCTTTCATGCACTGCATTGTACTATCTGCTTCTGAGGATATTGTTCGAACCATGCTGTACAACTGCTGCCTTCACTTTTTCTTCTTCCAGAGCCTCTCTACTCCCTGTTCTGCTCCCATTATTTGCAAGTCTAGATCCTATAATAGGAGCAGAAGTAGGTCATTTCGACCATTCTGCTCCACAATTTATCCATGGCTGCTTTAATATTTCTTGTAGACATCTTCCCGTAACGATCGATGTCCTGACAGAAGAAGAAAATAATAACCTCCATTTTAAAAATAATACCCAATAATTTGGCTTGCACTGTCGGCTGGGAATTGAATACTAGAAATTTACCTCTCTCTGGTTGAAAATGTATAAAGGTATACATCATCCACTTCATTGCCTTGAGCAACTCTTCTGGAAACATTCCCATTACTTGCTCGAAAAACTCAATAACAGTGCCTGGAATTTATAAAGCCATGATGACTATCCTAGTCAGTCCTTTCTACTAAAATACTCATACATACGGTGCTTTCCAACTTTCCCACTACTGATGTCAGCCGCCTATGATTCCCTGTTTTATTTGTGAAATTCTCCCACCTGTCTCGCTCTATTCCTCTTATTCACCCGTGCACCCTACCTAATTGTCCCTGTCTGTTACCCTTTCTCTGCCCACTCTGTATTTCTCCAGCCCTCCATTCTCACCCTTCCTCCTACAATCTCTTTCATTTTGAGCCTCCTTTTTCCCACTTTCCACACACACTCTGCCACTTCCTCTCTCCCTGCTCAACCGCTCACTCTTCATCTGACCCTTTCATCCCCTTACCCTCACTGCCCCTCTTATCCACTCCCTCACAGCAAACTGCATTTAAAATGCTGCTGGCAAAAGGTGAGGCATGTAACCGGCTGATTTACTTAAACAAAATTTAAAATATTTTAAAACAAATGCAGACGATTGGAGTCCGTATTAAAAATAAATTGCAGGTTCAGAGCCCTGCTACTCTTTTTATAACTTTACAAGTTCTATCAGTCTCCACTGCAGCAGAAATGGTTAAATGCAATATTAAAGACACATTGTTCACACCTGAATGACAGTGAGAGTAGATTTGATCTCAGCAGAAAGGGCACTCCCTTTTCTGAGAAATGCCTGGGGCACGTCATCTGGATTTTCGGAGACAGTGAGCTGCCAGTTTCACAGGAAAACAAGCAAACCTGCCTAATCAATCAATTTCTAGTTTTACTGGCCCCGGCCCGAAAGGTCGTATTCTTGTTGAAATCCATAGATGTTCCCGGACTTGCTGAATTCCTGCAGCATTTTTATTATTACTGTAGTTACGAAAGATCAGCGAAAGCGAGTGTGTCGGAGCAGTGGGCGGGCTGATTAAAACGACATTAAATGATCAGCAGACTGTGAGAACTTTGTTTGAGTATAAGCTGTGGCCATTTAATTTCTCATACTCATTTTGGATGTTAGTTTAATCAGCTAGTTGTCTGTGTTATGAATCAATGATTAAGTAGTCAGAGAGTCAAAGACAATTAAAGTGTGGAAACTGGCCCTTCAGCCCAGCACAACTTCAAACCCGGGCTACAATTATATATACCCCTATTATCCAAAATTCGCTTCAACTTTGAAATCGTGCTGGCACTATCACTTGTTTTGGGAGCAATTTTTTACATTCTCACAACCCTCTGAATGAAGAAGTTTTCCTCCATGTTTCTCTTCAACGTTTCACCTTCCAGACTTAACCCATGAGCTGTGATGGTAAGTCCACCCAAATTCAATGGAGAATCCCTGCTTGTGTTTAACCCAAATGTAGCCCTCATCATTTTGTCTATCATTATCAATGTTCGACTTTCCAAGGAATAGCTCCGAAACCATCCGATCTTTCCTGTAATTCACGCCCTCCATGCCAGGCAACTTCCCTGTAAACTTTTTGTGCATTTCTTTTCTGCTTCTTTTCCTACTGGTAGGTGACCAAAACGACACACAATACTCCAGGTTCGACCCTCGCAATGCCTCACACAAGTTCAACAAGATTCCCAATTCCTGTCCTCAGAGTATTGATTTATGAAGGCCAGTATGCAAAAGCATTGCAATGTCATCAGAGAACGGAAGACAGCTGCAAAGTTGTTGTCACTCCTACACCTAATAACGCTTGTATTATATTCCTTGTACCTTTCACATCCCTCAGTACCTACCTCATACTATGACTAACTTCAACACATCA
>JAUOBT010046820.1:0-10571 GCA_032362145.1 Hypanus berthalutzae
ATGCCTGGTAACGTGACAATAATAACCCAATATCTATGTCGATATCAATCTCTGTATGTTCCTACTCCTGAGGCAAACGGAAGCATTGGCTTTGATTTCATAGAAACATCCGAGTCATACCATTCTGGATGGTATAGCAGCGAAATCAAGAGTTGTGTATGACGAGGGGGCGTGGGTATTATAAGTTTCTGGAAGAAGATCAACCCTCCTTTGACAAATTAGTGCAGCAGCTCGAGGGGCTCATGTGCTCTTCATTCTCTTAATCTCATTGCTGCTAACATGGGGTGCAGGGGACTTCCATCCCATATAGGAACAGAAAAATGTAAGATTACTAAGAGGTCAGCGTGCATCCGTGGGAGCAGAAACTTCGGTAATGTCGCAGTTCGAATAGTTTTCATTGGAAAATCTAAGAATTTCTTCCGCATAATCATCACCGACGTTTCTTGTCTAAATCATCATCGATACAGCCTGACCTACCGAGTATTTAAAGTATTTTCAGTTACTTATTTACATTTTACTTTAGATTTCCAATATTTGTATCATTGAAAAATGCAGATGTTGGAAATCTAAGTCCTGATGAAGAGTCTCGGCCTGAAACGTCGACAGTTTATTCATTGCCATAGATGATGCCTGGCCTGTTGAGATCCTCCACCATTTTGTGTGTGTCGATCTGCATTATCTCCCAACGGTTGTTTTTTCAAAATACAAGTTTGGCTTTCAAAGAGGATCCGGATCATCCGTCTTCCACATCCGAACTAAACACGGACTTCCAGAACACGTCTAATATTTACAATATTGCCCGAGACAAAAGCCACGAACATTAGTATGTGTGCTGTGTACAATCAGATATAAATACGTCTTTATAATGCTGGAACCTTTGTATCAGGCGTCAACTCTTGCAGTCACTCTGAGATGATATTTTCAGTTACTTTCTCAGTTACTCCCTTTATTTAACCTCCCATTCCATCTACAAACCCTTTCCTTTCCGCGGATGTCATCTACCTTGGACTACACAGGAATCGTTTAAATTATTGAATGTATTAATGAAATATAACACATCCAATTTCACGATAAAAACCAGAAAGTTCGAGTTAAGTTGTTGTTGGTGGAATGCTTACATTCCCTGTAAAATATTCCGGATAATGCCTCACTGTCCTGAGTGGAAACAAGAGTTGCAAAAGTTCAAGATCTAAACGCCGTTCAATTACAAGCAGACGAAACGACTTACCCAGCATTCCGACGGGTGCAACAATATACGGAAAGTAAAATTTAACATATAAAAGAGTAAGTATCCGGTCACTGCCATCGTTCGCCATGGCTGATGTCGGCAGCTGACCGAAGATATCGCCTGCTGGGATTCCAATGGTTGGAAATGGAAACACAAAGCCCCTGGTCGGGTTTATTTATACCTGACGACGTTTTCAACTTGTCAATTGTACTTCTCCATTCGAAGTTTAGTTCCGCTCATTTACACAGCTTCTGAAATTGCGCTCACCTGGTATTCACGAAATACCTTTGAGACTGTTTGGCACTGTGCCAATCTTCTTCAACATGTTTTGTACTCAATGTTTACAATCCCTTAAGGATTTCTTGCTTTCAACTCTGGAAATGCTTGGCAGAATGCCAAAGAAAATCACCAGGAGGAAAACAGCGAAATTTTAATGAAGGATGCGGAATATCAACCAGCTGACCTGCTGATGTGATATCAAATCGAGTGTGATATTTTGCAGTTGATGTCCTATTTTTAGGAAAATCAAGGGGTCCAGTTCCAAGCCTCCCACTTGCACCACGATCTCGCACCCACCCACACCCCAACAGCCGGCAGGAGATCGCCAGCCGTAGAACAAAGTCATGCAGCACAGGAAGGCGGTGAGAGCTGTGCGGACAGGGAGGAATCCGATCTATTTGCATTTGAAAGGTGTTCCGAGGTTTGACTGACGTGCACTTCAACGATTTTCATTGACAGGTGAAGTGCACAGCCATTAGGAAGTGTACTTTTTCCTTAAAGTTTTGAACAAAAAGTACATTCAAGAAATTTATCTCTTCCTTGAATGTACTTATTGACTGGATACCGTTGCCTTGAGATGAGAAATTCCACTGATTCGCCATCGTCTTGGTCAAGATTGTGATTCCCGGTGGTCTGGCAAGAATGGGGCGAAACACACTTCCTCTGCTCAATTCCTCAATCAATAACAGCTTCGACCATAAGATATAGGAGCAGAAGTAGACCATTCGGCCCATCGATTCTGCTCCTCCATTCAATCAATGGCTGTTCTAATTCTTCTAGTCATCCCTATCCCCTGTCTTCTCCCCATACCCTTGATTTCCTGGCTAATCAAGAACCTATCTATCTCTGCCTTAAATACACCCAATGACTTGGCGCCCACAGCCGCTCGTGGTAACAAATTCCACAGATTTACCACCCCTCTGACTAAAGTAATTTCTCTGCATTTCAGTTCTAAATGGACGTCCTTCAATCCTGAAGTCGTGCCTTCCTGTCCTAGATTTAACTACCATGGAAAATAAATTTGCCATATGTAATCTGTTCAGGCCTTTTAGCGTTTGGGATGTTTCTATGAGATTCCCCTCTCATTCTCCTGAACTCCAGGGAATACAGCCCAAGAGCTGCCAGACGTTCCTAAATCGGTAACCCTTTCATTCCTGGAATCATTCTTGCGAATGTTCTCTTAACCTTCTCCAACGTTAGTATATACTTTTTTAAAATAACGAGCCCAAAACTACACGCAACACTGCAAGTGTGGTCTCACGAGTGCCTTATAGAGCCTCAACGTCACTTCCCTGCTCCTATTATCTATACCTCTGGAAATGAATACCAACATTGTATTCACCTTCTTCACCAATGACTCAACTTGGAGGATAATCTTTAGGGTATCCTTCACAAGAACTCCCAAGCCCCTTTGTATCTGTCATAAGGTGGGCGTTGGGAACAGACCCAAATTCAAGACACAGACCCTGAAGTACTAGCGAGAGGACTAGGTATATCAACAAAGCAAGGGAAATGGGAAAGAAACGACGCTGGACAAGACACGGGCCCTGGACGAGGTAAGGATTCTGGGCTTGGGCTAGGACTCCGAGCCAGAGACTGGACAAGGATCCAGAACCTGGGTCTTGACTCGGGCTCCGACTCCAGAACTAGGCGAGGAGGAAATGTGGCTTCAGGACGAGGAGAGGCAACAGGACTGGAAGTGAGACTCCTGGACAGGACAAGGGAACGCCAGAACAGGATGACGGAACCCCAGCACCGGGATGGGGGAGGCACATGGGCAAGACGAGAACACAAAGCCGTGCCTTAGATAGGACAAAGGTCTTGGATGTGGCTAGGACTGGACGAGACCCCAAAGCCTTGACTTGGTCGCGGAAGAGACAGGAATGCAGAGATTTGGTCGAGGGAGAGACAGGAACATGGAACACAGAGCCGGGACCCTCGTTGGGTACAGGATGTAGGGCCAGGACTCATTACATTGAATGCAGAATACAATGAGATGGTTCCCAACACAAGGTAGCGGCAGACAGCCGGACCTACCTAGGGACCACGTGGACACAGAGACAGTTCAAAACAATGAAAGGCAGTTCTTTATCTTGCTCCGGTGGTTGAACTTGACAGCGGTGAAGGCGATGCTCCTAGCGAGGCAAAATGAGACAAGGCTGCAGGCAAGGCGAGGCAAGGCAAGTCAAGGCAAGGCTCTAGGTATGGTGAGGTGAGACAAGGCTCCAGGTAAAGTGAGGTGAGACAAGGCTCCAGGCAAGTCGAGGCAATGCGAGGCAAGGCAAGGATCCAGGAGGAAAGTGAAGGGGAGGGATACAGACATGGGGTTTGGACAGGAACAATCCAGCAGCCCAAGGCTGAATCCTGAAGCTATTTATGAAGCCAGCCCAAACGAGAATCAGCTGCCTCAACAGAAACTGGGAAAACCCGGAAGACCTGGAATAAGGAACATGAACTGGAATGTGGATTACACAGACTGGACCACGACAGCATCTCTGCATTTTGAATTCTCTTCCCCTTTATTTCTTCCACCAAAGTACGGGACCATACACTTTCCAACATTGTATTTCATTTGCCACTTCTTTGCCCATTCCCCTAAACTTTCTAAGTCTCTCTGCAGGCTCTCTTTTTCCTCAACACTACCCGCTCCTTCACCTATCTGTGTCATCGGCAAATTTAGCCACAAATCCATTAACACTCTAGTCCAAATCATTGACATACATTATAAAAAGCAGCAGTCCCAACACCGACCCCTGTGGTACTCTGCTGGAACCAGCTGCCAGCCAGAATAAGATTCCTTTATTTCTACTCTCTGTTTTCTGCCGATCAGCCAATGCTCGTATCTTGCTAAGCAGCCTCATGTGTCGCACCTTTTCAAAGGCTTTCGGAAAATTCTATTATAATACATCTACTTTATTTCCTTTGTTTACCCTGCTTGTAATTTCTTCAAAAAATTGCAGTAGGTTAGTCAGGCAGGATTTTCCTTTCAGGAAACCATGCTGGATATGGTCTATCTTGTCATGTACCTCCAGGTATTTCGTAATCTCACCCTTAACAATCAATTCCAACAACTTCACAACCACTGATGTCAGGCTAATAGGTCTATAGTTTCCTTTCTACTGCCTCCCACCCTTCTTAAATAGCACAGTTAAATTTGCAATTTTTTTGGCATCTGGTACAATGCCAGAATCTATCAATTGTTAAGCATCTGTCATAAGGTGGGCTTTGGGAACGGACCCAAATGCAAGACACAGACACTGAAGTACTAGGGAGAGGACTAGGTATATCAACAAAGCAAAGGAAATGGGGAAGAAACGACGCTGGACAAGACACAGGCCCTGGACGAGGCATGGATTCTGGGCCTGGGCTAGGACTTGACTAAGATAGCAGAACCAAGACATGGAAATGGGAACTAGGAACTTGGACTAGGACTCCGAGCCAGAGACTGGACAAGGACCCAGAACCTGGGTCTTGACTCGGGCTCCGACTCCAGAACTAAGCGAGGAGAAGATGTGGCTACAGGATGAAGAGAGGTAACAGGACTGGATGTGAGACTCCTGGACCGGACAAGGGAACCCCAGCAAATGCAAATGTTCATTGTTAATGCCTGTACAATATCTCGAGTGTGCATTCCATCAGATCCAGGAGATTTATCCACGATCAGACCATCAAGCTTCCTGGGCAGCTTCCTAGTCGTTATTTTCACTGCACAGACTTCACTTCCCTGACACTCTTGAATGTCCGCTATACTGCAGACGTCTTCCACTGTGAAGACTGATGCAAAATATGCATCAGTTCCTCGACCCTCTCTGTGTCTCTCATTACAATATCTCCAGCATTATTTTCCCTCACTACCTTTTACTCTTTGTATATTTATAAAAGCTTTTAGTATCTTCTTTGATATTAGTCGCCAGCTTCGTTTCATAATTTATCTTTTCCTTCTTAATGACCTTCTTAGTTTCCTTCTGCGAGTTTTTAAAAGCTTCCGAATCTTCTATCTTCCCAATAGCTTTGGCCTCTCTTTTGCTTTTACTTCAGCATTAACTTCACTTGTCAGTCACGGTAGTGCCCTTCTTCTATTCGAAAATTTCTTCTTAATTGGAATTTATCTGTCTTGCACTTCCCTCATTTTTCCACAGAAAAGTCAGCAATTGCAATTCTCTGCTGTCCTTCCTGCTAGTGTCCTTTTCCAGTCAACCTTGGCCAGTTCCCCTCTCATGCCATTGTAATTTCCTTTATTCCACTGAATAAAGTCTGGGATTTAGTTTTTCCTTCTTAAGTTTAAAGTGACTTCGATCATATTGTGATCACTGTTTCCTAAGGGTTACTTAACCTTAAGCTCTCTTATCACCTCCAGATCATTGCACAATACCCAATCCAGCACAACCGATCCCTTGATGGGCTCAGTACCAAGCTGTTCTAAAAGGGCATCCCTTAGACGTTCTACAAATTCTCTCTCCTGAGGTCCAGTACTGGCCTGGTTTTCCCAATCCACTTTCATGTTCAAATTCCCAACAATTATCATGACATTGCCCTTCTAACACGCCTTTTCTATCTCCTGCTGTTATCTGCCTTTTCTATCTCCAGCTCCGGCTGCTGTTTGGGGGCCTCTATACAACTGTCATTGAGGTCCTTTTACCCTTGCCATTTCTTAATGCAACCCATAAAGACTCGACACCTTCCAATCCTATGACATCCCTTCCTAATGTTTTAATATTATTTGTTATACACAGGGCCACACCACACCCTCGGCCTGCTAACCTATCTTTCTGATACACCGTATATCCTTGGACATTCAACTCCCAATGGCAGCCATCCTTTAGCCAAGTTTCAAAAATGGCCACATCATCATATTTGCCAATCTGTAGCTGATTTCAAGATCATCCACTTTATTCCTTGTGTTGTGTGCATTCAAATACAACAGTCTCAGTCCAGTATTTGTTGCTTTCTGTTTTAACTGCATCATGCCTCTATTGCCCTGCAACTCATCCCACTGGCTGTGGAATGTTAGCATGTAGCATGTTAGAACCCCTGTTTAAAATATTCCAATTCTGCATCTGAAC
The DNA here is from genome assembly GCA_032362145.1 of Hypanus berthalutzae. Lineage (NCBI taxonomy): Eukaryota > Metazoa > Chordata > Chondrichthyes > Myliobatiformes > Dasyatidae > Hypanus > Hypanus berthalutzae. The sequence continues at coordinate 6,571 of JAUOBT010046820.1, forward strand.
TAATTATTATGGTCTGGTTACGTTATTCCCCTGCCCCACCCACAACCAACAGTAAAGTTTCTAGGCCAGGAGGAGGCAGAATTAAGCTCTCAGTCTGGCTTTGCTAGAGAGGTATGGAGGCTGGATTCCATGGCGGTGAATAGTTAAATTGGAAAGTGAGAAACAAGGTGTGTCATGGAAAAAGCCTTTGTATATTTGTGTTTTGTACAGATGTGTTTGCTTTCATGTGTCTATTTGTAAATACTTCTTTCTTCACAACTTTTGGGCAGCTTTTGCGATTTTTCACCTGGCACGAAATAAAACCACCTGCAGTGTAATGTGTTGCTGCAGCTCATCATTGTTTTTTACAACTGATGACCCTTGCCGGGCGCTCTTACCCGGTGAGGTGTGACAATGAAATTTGCATTTTCATTGATTTTATTGTGCTGCTTTGCTTTGTGGTTAACTGCCATAGCCAGAGGAGGGGGCTAGGTGGATAAGTGCCTACTTATTAAATGCTTCGGGAGTAAATCCGGAGGAATACCTCAGAGTTGGAGTCCTTAGGGCATTCCTATATTGATTTCAACGCTGACTGGCAACTCCTGAAATGCTGCTGGTGCCAGACTGTGTTGGTTTCTGCCGTTCCTTTGGGTTCATCAGATATAAGGAGAGTGCAGCTTGCTCCATGGGCAACAGCTTGCTGTATGTATCATGCTGCCCAGGCTTGTATATCTACACAGCTGGGACCCGATATCCATAGTCGACCCTGTCTAACAAAGGCCTCACTCATATATACTTTGATAATAAAGTTGAACTTTGAACTTTGAACCTGCTATACCACTATGCATCTGTCAGAACTCTCTTTCTTTGTCTGTGGCATTTAGAGGATGATTGTCTGCATTTGCATTTGGTGTCCATTCCTAACCTCTGCGGAACTAAGGAGACAGTTAAATGTCAACATTACCGGGTGGGACTGGAGTCACTTGTGGTCCAACTTGGTAAAGGACATCAGATTTTGCCTCCTGAAGGACTGCAGTATCCCAAAGAATGTTACTGGGTTTGGAGTGCTTAAAACATAGAACAGTAAAGCACAGTAGAGGCTCTTTGGCCCACAACATTGTGTTAACCCTTTAACCCAGGGCGGTGGATCCTGGGATAAGATCAAGGAGCCATGAGGGCTAGTCAGTCGGCGTGCTTGGAGTTTGGGAGTCAATACTGAAGATCAAAGCCCTATGACCAATCAGAAGTCTGGATGTCAAAGCCCAACGGTCAATCAGAAGTCTGGAAGTTAAAGCCCAACAGCCAATCAGAAGTCTGGAAGTCGAAGCCTAATGGCCAATCAGAAGTCTGGAAGTCAAAGCCCAATGAGCGAAGCCTGGGGACTGCAGGCCTGCCCTAGAGCTGGAGGACTTTCTGTGTGTGGAGTAGGATTGGGAGGGAGGAACCGTGCTTGTTTTACTTTGCTGCTTGGCATGTTCTGTTTCATAGTGTTCAGAGTTGTTCTGCCAAGCACTGTGGGCATGGTGTGTCGGTGCCTGAATCTGTGGCGACACTTGTGTGCGCTTGGGTGTGTTGGTTGTTAATGCAACTATATGTTTTGATGTTCAGATAAATAAATCTGAACCTACTTATTAATTTAACCCCTCCCTCCCTCCCTCCCGCTGAGCTATAAGGAGAGACTGGACAGGCTGGGACTGTTTTCCCTGAGGGCTGACTTTGCAGAGGTTGATGAGAGTTGTAGATGAAATGAGTGGTCACAGTCTATTCCTTGGGGTAGGGGAGTCAAAGTTTAAGGTGAGAAGGGAAAGACTAAAAGACCTGAGGGGCAAGCGTTTCACACAAAAGTTGAAGGGTATGTGAAGGGTAGGTGGAAGAAGCTGCCAGTGTTCATTCCACATGCTCATCGCACCATCACTTCAGGACCTGTATGTGTCCAGGACAGGGAAACAGGCAGGAAAAATCCATATGGACACTAGCCACCCTGCAAACTGCCTTTTCCAAAATCTCCCTCTGGAAAGTTCTATAGGGCTATTAAAACAAAGACTTCATGCCTTCTCAAAACTTCCTTCCCCCAGGTAATTAATTAGCATCCACCCCCCATTCCCCTCTATCTATTGCCCCATTCACTGCACTGTAAATAGTGAGTCAGTTTTACAATGCAGATTAGATTGTAAATACATGCTGGTAGTTACTTTACATAATTTTGGAAATTTTATTCCCTATCTGTAAACTTTAAACTAACTTTATTTTTTATGTGACTCTTTATTCTTTAAAATTGTTGAAAGTTGCTGCTTTTTTTTGTTGTATGTCACTCCCCAACCAACACAAGACAGCGAATTCCAAATAATTGTTATTTTTATTAGGGACCTCTTTATTAGGCTCTTTATTAGGGACTTCCTGTTGAGTAACAATTATATATTTTATATAAATAAATAAGTGAGTGAGTGTGTGTGTGTGCATGTGCGTCTGTCTATGTATACACACACACAGAGCATGTGCAGATGCTTTGATTTTCAAATTGAATGTCGCTTCCGTTCTCTAATTACTAAATAAGGTCCTGTCAGGATCTGCCCACAACCTACTCCTTATCCTACAGCTTCAAGTAGCAACCCCTTTTGCTGTGTCAAAGTTAAACAAGAACATAAAGTAAATTTAACTTTTCAAGCCAAGAACTCTGAGTTGATGAATGATGCTTCATAGAATGGATTAACTACAACACCCACCATGGAGAAAAGTCTTTCAGGTTAACTTAAGCTCTGACGTAATTCCCCAAACTCATTTTGTAGATATTTCAGATTCACAAATATTTCCCTAGCTGACAAAACATAAGATATAGGAGCATGTTAACCCAAGTGTGGTCGCTTGAACAAAAGTCACCAGAGAGACGTAGCTGGTAGTAATAAAACAGTCCCTTGATTTGTCAAATGAGACAGAGCAGGCATCATGTTGAGAGCCTTTTGGAGGAAGAGGACTGCTCAACCCAATACTACACAACTTTGTATATGTTAAAGATCAATGGACAATTCCATATTTACAATACATCCACAATGCGCCCTTTGAACTACGCACCACCTTCACACCTCCTTCTTTGCACCCACACTACAAATTAATTTTTAAAGCAGCATTTTCTGGTCTTCCAACTAACAGTTGTTCACGGCTCTTAGGAACCGATTGTCCAGGGCTGCATTTTAAATTTAATCTACAGTCCATATTCAGATCTGAAGGTTGGAGGCTGAAGTTGGTTGCTACAATGTGCTAAACCCAAAACAACACCCTAATACCAAGGTCAGGCTTTATGGTTTTCTTGACAACTGACAATACAATGCTCTGATCACCCAGTGGTAAGGACTATTTAAGGAGGGCAGATAATCTTGCCTTACATTTTTCCTTCCTCATGATTCAGAATAGTTTTCACCTGGTGGAACATGTTACACATTTTTGGAACTGGGAAAATAATGGCCACTTGCAGGACCGCACCCAAGTGACAACCAACTGCGGCCACAAACTTTACCCCTCCTGAGAGAAGGTAGACAAGATGTTGAGGTACTAATGGTAGAAGAGATTTTTTAAAAAATCAGAGCACTTACATTTCAGTTTGAACTTTGACCAACTTGTAAACCTTGGCTCCAGTGTTTCCAATACTAAAAGCTGCCTGTTGGCTACAGATTTTCCTAGGAGATGCATCTACAGACTGCGCGCAGCCCATTAGAATGAACATTTTTTTATTGTAGACAGTTTATTACATTAATCAGTCTACCACTGAACAAAGCATCAAATATAGATGCAATATCCTCAGGATAACACAGTGCACAACTCAGAAAGGGGAAGAAAGGACACAATAACAATAAAAAAACAAAAAATAAAATATGGCCATTTTAAGATGAATAGAGCAGTCACAAGTCAGAGAGCAAAAGTCTCTGGAAGACTGAACATAAAAGGAGAACTTACATTTGTTTTAAGCACAAGACATAGGAGCAGAATTAGGCCATTTGGCCCATCAAGTCTGCTCCGCCATTTCATCA
>JAUOBT010046855.1:0-10569 GCA_032362145.1 Hypanus berthalutzae
TACATTCTGCTATTGTTCTACCTCAAAGTACTGTGTGATCAGCATGAACAGTATGCAAGACAAGCTTTTCACTGCTTCTCAATACATGTGCCAAGATAAACCAATCTCGATTCAAATTCAATAATTCCCAATCAACTTGGAAGACTATGAGGAAAATGTTCAGTAAATGGCATTGATGTATGGAGGGACCTGGTGAGCAAGTCCCTGGCAAAGATAGCATATAGCATGTTTGCCTTCATTTATTAGGGTGTTGAGTATAAAAGTGGGGAAATCATGTTGCAGCTGTACAGAATTTTTGTTTGGCCATATCTAGAGTAGTTGGAAGGCTGTGGAGGAATTGGAGAAGGTGCAGAAGAAGTTCACCAGGATGTTGTCTGGATTGGAGAGCATTAACTGCAAGGAAAGGATGGACAAACTTGGATTATTTTTGGTGGAGCATTGGAAGCTGGGTTTAAATATGACGAAAGGCAAGTTGTGGATGGTAAGGACCCAAATGCTGGAGTATCCAATATTAGAGTTGAGAAATGATTTCAAGACTGAGACGAGAACAGGTTTCTTGACCAGATGCTAGATGAGAACCTGATGAGACTAGACGAGAATTCAAACAAGACAAAAATCCTAAACGCAATTGCAGACAAAGCCAAAGTTGAGCTGACAATTGAGCACTGAACCTGAATTCAGGTGCTCTTTAAATAACCAAATCTTGGTACCAAAATATGGCCGCCAATTAGTGGAATGGACCAGCATCTTTAAAAGGGCCGTGCCAGCTACTCATACTCTGGCAAATCAGAGTGTCTAAATGCTGGAGGCTGACACAGTTAGGTGTGTATCATTGGAACAAATACACCAATTTTGACGCACAACCAATGAAGACAAACTTTTCAAAAACTAATAATAATAATAAGTAAATAACTAATACTGCAAACTCGAGTTGTAGAGTCCTTGAATGTGAGTCCATACGTTGTATAACCAGTTTAGTGTTGAGGTGTTGGAGTTCACGCTGGTTCAGGAGCTTAATGGTTGAAGGGTAATAACTGCTCCTGAGCCTGATGGTGTGGGTCCTGAGGCTCCTGTCCCTCCTTCCTGTTGGCAGCTGCAAGAAGAGAGCATAGCCCGGATGGTTCCTCGATGATGGATGCTGCTATCTTGTGGCAGCATTCCTTGTAGATGTGCTCAATGGTAGTGAGGGCTTTTCCTGCAATGGACTTGGCTGTATCCACTACTTCTTGTGGGCTGTTCCGTTCTTGGGCATTGGTGTCTCCATACAAGTCTGTCGTGTAACCAGTTAGGACATTCTTCACTGGGTATGGAAAAATAGAAGTTTGTCAAGCTTTGAGATGACATGCTAAATCTGCACAAATTTCTGAGAGAGTAAAGGCGCTGTTGTGCCTTCTTTGGAATGGCATTTATATGCTGGACCCTGGACACATGATAATGCCAAGGAATTTAAAGTTACTGACATAAACATTCAGGGTGTGCATTCTTCATTCTCCTCTACCTCAAGAATTTTATTGGCCACAAAGAACTTTGCCACGTAGGCTGTGGGTGACACATGCACTCAATTGCACTTCCATTGGGTACCTAGTTAACCTGTCTGTACTTGAATCAACCAGTTATTATACAGATTTGTACACAAACAGTGACCCTGCTACACCTAAGAACACTGTGTGCTTAGCTGTCTTCTAGCCAGTATCTCCTTCCATGCTACAGACTAAGCAATCGTCTACTCTTGGTTTAATTGAGTCTGCCCATACTTTTTATCCACCCACCATGTACCTTTGAAGACATTTAACACCGGTGTTGATTTTTTTTTCTCCCCAACTGAGAGGATTTAAGATTCTGCATTAGTGATGTGAATCAGAAATGCGCTTTTTTCTAGATCAATGAATTTCATCAACACACCACATTTTAACTTTGGCATACATATGCGCTGGCAGCCATTATCTGCCCCATTATCTGCTGTTTGGCAGCCAGTATTGAGACGTTGGTAACCAATCACTCTAAGCTTTCATATCTTTCATAAGCTGAACTACATCTTCAATTATGATCCCAGAAATCTGTAAATTCAGATCTACTATTCTATCTCTAGATTTTGTAAAATCTCTATATTTCTTAATAATTGACAGGGTGATTTGAGTTTCTTGGTTAGGAATCAATAAACCTGCATCTCTTGCATATATAATACCTTCATTAATAATTATGGGGCAGGCGTAAAATTTCATTTATGAAAAACAAGCGTGTGTATTCTGCTGAAAACTGCAGATGCTGGACACTGCAAATAAAAACAGAACATTCTGGAAGCGTTCAGTAGCTGATCATCTGTTTGAGCACATTGTCACCTTGCAGACTACTTAGACCGACAACTTCAGGCAACCTGCATTTTCTGCCTCTATTAAAAGTCATCCCTTCTGCTTCAAATCATCCATCTGCAATATTGGTTTATTTCCCTTCCCTACAGTCGCACAACCTGCCTTCCTGAACCTTTACACAAACCTGCACTCTTAAAGATAAAGATAAAGATTGGCTTTATTTGTCGCCTGTACATTGAAACACATGGTGAAATGTATCATTTACGTCAACAACCAACACTGTCTAAATATGTGCTGGGGGCAGCCATGCTTCCCATGCCAACAATTTCCAAACCCATCCATTTTTGGGACATGGGAATGCTGGAAACACTGCAGGGGTCGGGCAACCTCCCTTGACTGGGAAACCGCATTCATATTTCAAGTCAACAACTCTCCCTCAGAACAGGAGAAGTTCAGAAACAATTGTGTTTTAAGTTGCAGAGAGGGGAAGGGTGAAGACAGCAGAGAAGAATGTCATTAACACAAGAGATGCTACAGATTCTGGAAATCCAGAGCAACACACGCAAAATGCTGGAGGAAATCAGCAGGTCAGGCAGCATCTGTGGAAATGAATAAACAGTCAACTTTTCAGGCCAATATGTATCATCAAGACATCAAAGGAAAGGCGGAAGATACCAGAATCAAAAGGTGGGGGTGGTGGAAGGAGGACTAGCTTGGAAGATAATAGGTGAAGCCAGGTGAGTGGGGGTGGGGGGATGAAATAAGAAGTTGGGAGGTGATGGGTGGAAAAGGCAAAAGGGTGAGGATGAAGGAATCTGATAGGAGAGAAGAATGAACCAAGGAGGAGAGGGAAGAAGGAGGAACTCTAATGAAACGGTGAAATGGCTAACACAAGGGGGCAGCATTTTAAGGTGCTTGGAAGTAGGCACAAGAAGGATGTCAGAGGTAAGTTTTTCTCACAGTGTTGAGTGCATGGAAGGCATTGCCAACAACAGTGGTAGAAGTGGATACAATAGGGTCTTTGAAGGGACTCTTAGATAGGTACAAGGAGCTTAGAAAACAGAAGGCTATGCAGTAGCGAAATTCTAGGCAGTTTTTAGAGTAGGTTGCATGGTCGACACAACATTGTGGGCCAAAGGGCTGTAGATTTCTATGCTCTATGTTCTATGTACTAGGGGAAGGTGTCCGGCAGGTGAGGAGAAGAGTTAAAAGGCCAGAGTGGGGAAGAGGAGATAAAGGAAAAGAGAAGGAATAAACCTGAGAGAGAAATCAGTATTCATGCCATCAGGTTGGAAACTATTTAGATGGAATATGAGTGTTGCTCCTCAAACCTGATATTGGGTTCATTGTGGCATAGGAGGAGGTCATTGTCAGAATGGGAATGGGAATCAGAATTAAAATGTTTGGACAGCAGAAATTCCGCTTTTGGTAGATGAAGTAGTCCCCCAATTTACAATGGGTCTCACCAATCATGAGGAGGCTGCATTGGGAGCATAGGATACAATAAACAATCCCAACGACTTTGCAGCTGAAGTGTTAGCTCAACTAGAAGAACTGTTTGGGGCCTTGAATGGAGGTGAGGGAGGAGGAGAATGTGCAGGCGCAACATCTGTCACTAGCATGAATATGTGCCAGGAGGCAGATTAGCAGGGAGGGATGAATGACAAGAAAGGAACAACCCCTGCAGAAAGTGGAGAATGAGGTGTAGGAAAAGAAACAGTATATTTGGTAGTATGATGCCATTGCAGATGATGGAAGTTGCAGGGACTGATGTATTGGATGCGAAGATCATGGGGTGGTTTCAAAGTAATTATTGTCATCAATAATAAAATAAACTAAAATAACTGGGCCCACAGCAGATAAATTCTTATGACTCAAGCATTCTTTTTTTTTATTTTACTTGTGCACGAGGAGAAGAGCATGGGCCCCTGTCACCCACACTCTTCAGAAAACTACTATTGTAATACAGAATTGGCTTATCAATTATGATCATTGTAAATGTTTGAATTCCTTTCTCGCAAGATCAATCACCACTCAAAATAGAGGTGTTAAAGTTAATCGAAACTTCAAGCAGACAGCTGATGATATTTTTAAGTTGGTTAAAGAGAGGTGGAGAGGCAGGTAGTGTTGAGGAAGGAGGTAGCCTGCAGAAGGACTTAGAGTAAGGGAATAGGCAATGAAGTGGCAGATGTAATATAATGTAGTCAAGTGTATGGTAATGCACTCTGATAGAAGCAATAAAGTCATAGACAATTTGCTAAACAGGGAGAAGTGTCAAAAATCAGTGGTGCAAAGGGACTTGGCAGGCCGTGTGCAGGATCCTTAAAGGTTAGCATGCAGGTTGAGCTGGTTTTAAGGAAGGCAAATGCAATTTCAGCATTCATTTCAAGCGGACTAGAATATAAGAGCAAGTATGTAATGCTAAGGCTTTATAAGGCATTAGACAGATGGTGCTTGGAGTACTGGGAGCAAATTTGGGCCTCTTATCTAAGATGTGCTGCCATTGGCAATGGTCTAGAGGAGGTGAATGAGAATGATGCAGGGAATGAAAGAGTTAACTTATCAGGAGCATTTGATAGCTCTGAGCCTGATTGGTCCTATTCTCACACGGCTCATCCTCTTGCTCCTCTTGTAAAATGCCTTGGGGTTTTCCTTAATCCTGTTTACCAAAGCTTTCTCATGGTCCCTTCTAGCTCTCCTAATTTCATTCTTGAGCTCCTTCCTGGCAGCCTTGTAATGTTCTAGAACTCTAACAGTACCTTCTTTATTGAACCTTTCATAAGCTTTTCTTTTTTTCTCAGCTAGATTTTCTGCATCCTTTGTACACGATGGTTGTTTTACCCTATCATCTTTTCCCTGCCTCAATGGAACACATCAATGTAGAGTGCTATGCAAATATTGGCTAAACATTTGCCACATTCCTGCCATGCATTTCCCTAAACATGACAGCTCCCAGTTTAAGTTCCCAAGTTCCTGCTCCATGGTAAAGGAGATAGAGTTGTGGATACTACCTCCAAAATGCTTTCCCACCGACAGATCTGACACCTGACCAGGTTCATTTGCCAATACCAGATCGAGTACCATCTCTCCCCTAGTTGGCTTATCTACAAATTGCATCAGAAAATCTTCCTGAGCACACCTAACAAACTCCACCTCATCTAAACCCTTTGCTCTAAGGAGATGCCAGTCAATATTAGGAAAGTAAAAATCACCTGTTACAACAACCCTATTATTATTGCACCTTTGCAGTATCTGCCTCCCTATGTGCTCCTCGATGTCTCTGTTACTATTGGGTGGTCTATAAAAAACACCCAGTAGAGTTATTGCCCCCTTCCTGTTTCTGACTTCCAACCACACTGACTCAGTAGACAATGCCTCCATGCCTTCCTCCTTTTCTGCAGCCGAGACACTATCCTTGATCAACAGTGCCACTCCCCCACCTCTTTTGCCTCCCTCTCTGTTCTTTTTGAAACATCTAAAACCTGGCACACTCGGCAGCCATTCCTGCTCCTGAGACATCCAAATCTTATAATGGCTCCAACATTACAGATCCACGTATTGATCCATGCTCTAAGTTCATTCGCCAAAATTAGTTTGGAAAACAGCTCATAAGAATTTTTCAGTGTAAGCAACATCGTTTTTACCCATATGTTGTTCATCCCTCACTATGGACATGTTCCCTCTCAGTGGCCTTCTCCATTACTTTTCCTTTTGCTCTTGCCTGTTCTTTCATTTAATTTTATTTGATAGCACATCCAGTGTATTTCTCCTCTCATCCCTACGGAATGTTATATGATTGGTTGAGAACTGGCAGCCTCTGCAATCCACGTTGTTCTGCAATGATTAATTCTTCCCATATTTCAGACCCACCTAGCTTACCAACTGTTGACTAACCAGCTTCTAATTTCCTGTCTCATTCCCCCCCCAAACCATTTTAGTAACAGTGAAATCATACTCCGATCCTGTGGTATAATTTGTCTCCATGCAGAATTCCGGAAATCCTTCCATAAATTCCTCCCTGTCTTCCCACAGCACCACAGTACATTTTCAACTGGTCAGAGGTATCTGCTTATTCAAGTTTGCACCATTTCCCTTTTCTAGTAGTATGGTCTTCAACTCAAGTTGCGTTTGATCTTCTCCCAAGGGGTTGTCTATTGTTGGGTCTTCAGTGGCTGTAGAGGCCATATTTTCCAGATCTCGCAATCCTGCCCCCTTTGGCACTTGCTGATCACCACAGGACTCAGTCAGGGTGGATTTGCTTAATGGAGATCACTTGTGCATGACTTTGTTTAATGTGGGGAGCCACCACGCAGTTCTTGACAAGGGGGTCAGTGTGCAGTGGCATGGAATACAAGATGACTGGGGACCATTCACTGCTGTAGCCTTCCTCTGCCTTTACCAACATAGTGATGTGTCAGCATCTTCCGCCAGATCCACCGTTCAGGTCTTTGGATCCCCCCCCCCCAACCTTGACCTTCCCGCCATGGGTGACCCTATCAGGCACTAAACCCCAGGCCCGCATCACTCTTGGGAGTTTGAGAACTTGCAAGTCCAGCCACCAGACAAGGTGGTGGTCCTTAGGGAAAAGGAAGGAAGGGCAGGAGGCACACACCCAACTGTTTTAAGAACCGCTTCTTCTTTTTTGCCATCCGATTTCTGAACAAACGCAAGCTCACATTTTGCTCTCTTTTTGTGTATTATTTATATTTTTAATATACTTATTGTACCTGAGTAATTTTCTATGCATTGCACTGTACTGCTGCCAGAAAATACCAAATTTCACAGCACATGTTAGTGATAATAAACCTGAGTCTGATTCTGAACACAATTAATACAACACATGATAGATAAGAAATACAACCGATAAAGGACATAGTAGATAAGCAATGCAGAGAAAGAACAGAATAGAAAGGAGCATAATGAAGAGGAACCATATTAGAAACAACAGATAAGAAACAAAGTAATATGGCAGATAAAGAACGTATTAGGTGAAAATAAAGAACGCAATCATCTAGAAACAATTAATAAACAATGAGAAAACAATGGATAACAAACACAACGGATGAATAGCAAAATAGATCAGGAATCCAACTGAGACGCTTCACAGTAGATAGAGCAAGCAATCGGCAGAAAACATACTGTATAATAGATGAGAAAATCAACTGATAAAGGACACATCAGACAAAGATTATCACTTGCTACCTCAAGGAGCTTAAAGCTCACACATAGTTTGCTATTTTTCTTACATTTCCGCAGTGGCAACACAATAAACAAGATGTTGTTGCACTTCGCTTTGGCATGTTGGGGCTGGTGCTCAACATTACTTCAGAACCCCAGCACAGGGATAGAGTACTCTGTTTTACTTGGCTACACTGAGGTCTGTTTTCCAAAAGCAACCCTCGCTTCCATCACCAATATATCTTCATCCGCATTTCTGTACTGACATTCTCTGCCTCCAGACAGGGCAGTAAGAGAGTACACCTGGTCTCTTTAGCGTGGTTTTTGACAAGGTTTCACATGGGAGACTGGTCTAGAAGGTTTAGTCACATGGATTCTGGATAAACTGGTAAATTGGATTCAGCATTGGCTTCACAAGAGAAACTAGTAAGTGGTAATAGATGGTTATCTCTCTGACTGGAGGCTTGTGTCTAGTGGAGTGCCAGCGATCGGTGCTGGGTCCATTATATCAATGATCTGAATGATAATGTGGTTAACTGGCTCAGCAAATTTGTGGATGACACCAAAACCAGAAGTGTAGAGGACAGAGAGGAAGGCTATCAAAGCTTGCAGCAGAATCTGGACCAGCTGGAAAAATGGGCTGAAAATTGGCAAATGGAATTGAATGTAGACAAGCGTGAAGCGTGACTTCTCAATGTCCTACTGTTCACCGTGTATGTCTTCCTGGTATGTGCTCCCAAGTTGGACTTTAGGAGGATACTCAGCGTAGGACATACAGAGTGAATGGAAGGACACTGAGGACTGCGATAGATCAAAGGAATCTGGGAATACAGATCCATAATTCCTTAAAAGTAGCTTTGTAGATGTATAGAATCATAAAGAGAGCTTTTGGCCTGTTGGCCTTTATAAATCAGAGTATTAAGTGCAGGAGTTGGGATGTTATATTGAAGTTTTATAAGGCAGTGGTGAGGTCAAATTTGGAATATTGAGTTCAGTTCTAGTTACCTACCTTCAGAAAGATAAGTTTGAAAGAGTACAGAGAAAATTTACAAAGATGTAGCTGAGACTTGAGAACTTGAGTTACAGGGAAACGTCTAATAGGTTAGGATTTTATTCCCTGGAGTGTAGGAGAATGAGGGGAGATTTTGACAGAGGTATACGAAATTATGAGGGCTATAGATATGGCAAATGCAAGCAGGCTTTTTCCCATGGAGGTTAGTTGAGACTAGAACTAAGGGTCTTATGTTAAGGGTAAAAGGTTAATTTCTTCACTCTGAGGGTGGTGTGAGTGTGGAATGAACTGTATGGAAGTGGTGGCTGCAGGTTTGCTTGCAACATTTATGAGAAGGTTGTATAAGTGCTGTACATGGATGGGAGGAGTATGGAGGGCTAATCCAGATGTGGGTATGTGAGACTAGGCAGAATAACAGTACGTACAGACCTGAAGGGCCTGTTTCTGTGCTGTAGTGCTCAATGAATCTATGATTCCACCAACCTCCGCCTACAAAATGTCGTCTTCCACCACTGCCCTCAGCTCTGGCGTGATCCTATCACCAGTTTTGTCTTCCCCTTCCACAGGATCCATTCTCTCTGTGATTCACTGGTCCACTCATCCCTCACCACTCATTCTCCCTGTGTGCTGGCACTTTTCCCTGTAAGTACAGGAGGTACAACACCCGAGCGAGTTTCCCTGGTCCTTACCGTTCACTCCACCAGTAACCACATCCAACAAATCTTACCACCATCCTAGTTAGTCCGTCTAGGTAAAGCCGAGGTTCACCTGTGTCTTTTCTGACCTGGTCAGAAAAGTGATTTCAGTGATTTCAGAAGGCCAAGGAGATTTGGCATGTTCTTGTCAACCCTGAACAGTTTTATCAAAGGACAATAGAAAGTGTTGTGACTGTGATCAAAGTCACAAGAGAGACACTGAAGCTGGTGATATAAAAGTCTTTACTCATCAAAACGAGCAGGCATTCTTCTGGAGGTCCTCTAGGTAGAGACTCACAAATCCAAAAGTACATTACATTTTTATACCCTTATCAATAAGTGAATCAATACAGTTTCAATGTTACAGTGATATAATTTGCTACAGTGTTTTTGGTTGACAGTGCTTCCTTTGAATTACATAATAATAACAATATAACTGTTTTTATAGCATCTTTCATACATTAAGGAGCGGGCTCAAAGTGCTTTACATAGATTGTAAAGATAAATCAATATAGCCATGAAATACGAGACAAAATTAAAAATCGTAAGTAAAACCAAACAATATATAGAATAACATATAATCAAATATACCAAGTACTTCCAATTTATTTGTTGTGATACGGTGCTGAATGAGCCCTTCTGGGCATTAGAAAGAGGTGTCATAGGATCGGAAGATGTGGAACCCTTTTGGGTAGAGTTAAAGTGCAAGTGTAAAAAGCATCCTGAACATCAGGGCTCTGAATAGTAGCGATGACGTGGGTTACGAATTACAATATGCAGGAAGTCTGGGAAAATCAGGTTGGTACTGGATCCCAAGAGAGGGAATTTGTATAATGGCTACAAGATGGCATTTCAGAGCAGCTTGTGGTTGAGTCCACTAGGGGACAGGCAACTCTGAGTTGGGGGCTGTGTAATGAACATAGAACATAAAACATAGAAATCTACAGCACATTACAGGCCCTTCGGCCCACAATGTTGTGCCGACCATGTAACCTACTCTAGAGACTGCCTAGAATTTCCCTACTGCATAGCTCTCTATTTTTCTAAGCTCCGTGTGCCTATCTAAGACTCTCTTAAAAGACCCAATTGTATTCGCCTCTACCACCTTCGCTGGCAGTGCATTCCACTCACCCACCGCTCCCTGTGTGAAAAACTGACCTCTGACATCTCCCTTGTACCTACTTCCAAGCACCTTACAACAATGCCCCCTCGTGTTAGCCATTTCAGCCCTGGGGAAAAGCCTCTGGCCATCTACACAATCGCTGCCCCTCATCACCTTATACACCTCTATCAGGGCACCTCTCATCCTCCATCACTCCAAGGAGAAAAGGCCGAGTTCACTCAACCTATTCTCATAAGGCATGCTCCCCAATCC
>JAUOBT010046948.1:0-10565 GCA_032362145.1 Hypanus berthalutzae
TAGCATATTGTTATTGTATGCTTAATTTTGCACTGTTTTAATGTTCCTCATTGGGATTTGGGGTTTTTAATTTGTAATATGTTTTGAAAAACTAATAAAAAAGACTCCAACCCAAGGAAGATTCCTGCTTAGGTGTTTGATAAGCTATTATTTCCACTGTAATGCCAGGTATGGTGTGGCCACCTACAAAATGCAGGTGCCACCAACACAAAAGCCATCTCTAGTGTTGATCATTTTACAGGCCAGCTAGTTTGTGGGAAGCTGGGTGGAAAAGAGCGTGATACAGCTTCTATAAGCACTGTGCAGCCAAACTCAACTGTTGTTTAATGCAATCAGTGTTAAAGATACTCATGCTGTAGCTTGCTCCAGATGTTCTAACAGGGCCATGATCAGAGCTGCTTTATTCAGAGACAACTGAAAGGAAGAAAATGTGTGTAGAAATTAGAAAATTAAACCAACCTTCACTATCCCTCACCAACAAAGTCAGTCATCATTAGCATTACAGTGTGCATATCTGCCAGTTGTTGTCAGAGGAGGAGGAGACTGGAATACCATGACTTTAACAGGATGCAGAATGGAATCTAGTCTAATAATACTTCCTGCAATTTGTGAAAGGGAAGCACCACTGCAGAGCCAAGAAAGCACCCACTGACTTCTAGCCTTCTTCCCAACAACTCTTAACAAGATTTCACTAGCCAGAAATTTCAAAAGCAAAGTGAGTTTTAAGGAGTGCAGTAAAGGAGGAAAGAAAAGGGGAAAAAAGAGTTCAAGGGAATTCTGTAGCGAGGGCCTAAGAACGCTAAGGCATGGATGCCAATGTTGCAGGAAAAAGAGGAATGTACAAGAAAATAATCTATAAATTTGCTAAGTATGCATTTTTGCAGCTTTTGTGCAAAGCAAATGCCAAGCAAATTGGTATTTACAAAGACTACATCCGAGAGTATTTGTCCATGAAGTGGAAACAATATCCCTAATGCCAGAGCACTTGAGTTCACACCATTCAGATCATGACAAATCACTTCATCAATCCTGGCTATCATTCATTTTTATACATTCTAATGCTAATATAAATAGGTTTAGAACAATGTTTTGGAGCTGTTAACAAGTTGAGGTGCCCTGGTATTTGGTCCTGCATACTCAAATGGGACTAACTTAGATGGGCACCTTGGTTGGCATGGAACAGCTGGGCCGAAGGGCTGTACAACTCTATGCAACTAAGCTCCCAAGTTTCCGCAGGCTATGTGGCTCGCATGACATACTTTCCAGCTTATCTTGCTTGAAATCATGCAGTTGAGTATAATTGTTGGACAAATTTCAAATCAGAACTCTACAACCCCCTGATATAACTAGAGATACAAGAGAATTAATAGCACCCACTTAAACCAACTCCCAAAAAGCTAAACTCTTGGCTTCCCTGTATTATCAATTATGAATTAAAAAAAACTATCAAACCTTTCTTGCACAAACTAACTTGGAAGTTCCATGCAGCATCACTATGTTTAAACACTATCTGGTCAACAGGTGCCTAGCACACCAATGATTACCTGTTGGAGGTATCTGTCACAGTTGATGAACTCTCGTTCATGAGAATCCTGCAGCTTGTGGGTTTTAATGTACTGCCAGAGAGCTTGGATGATAACAGGTCGAGTCTGAGTGTGTATGCCCAGCAGTCGTGCCAGTCGAGGATCCAGTTTAAACTGGGGTGGCTTGGAAAGAAAATATAAATAAATGACTTTTCACAGGCAGCAAAGCCACTACCTAAATACCCATCAAGCATCTGATCAATGTCATATGCAGGTTTCTAATGTTCTCTACAGGATATTACGATCTGAAGGTAACGCAGTGCTGCCACCCTGAGGCTGTACTGAGATTGCATTCAAGACACTACCATTGCCCACAGAACTCAAATTTGTACATTGTAACTAAATATGCCAGCAATTAGGCCTATAAAAGGAAGGAAAGGTTCAAAACTGGCGAGTCAATTAGAGGTTCATTCTGAGGTAGCATATAGCATTTCTGTTGCTTACTGCCCAGAGTGACCCTTTCAGCAAAGCGCACAATGATGAAATACTACAAGCAGAGGTTACCAAAGCCGTGCTTATTGACTAATCCCATTCTTCAACATAGGTGCTTTCACACTGCGGATTTTGGCCCTTCACTTGGGTTTCTCAATTTTAGAGATTATCTGAAATAGGTGAAGTGATTATCAACAGGAGAACAGAGCCCTGAACTTTGTCCAAAAGACAACATGGTCCATTTGCAATGGCAAACTGTAAATAAAATAGTGATAAATCCTCTAAACATTCACAGATTTAATGATACCTGAAGATTCAGCAAGGGAACATTATAAGCTATTATGCTGCTTTCTGTCAACACTTCAAACTTCAGAATTCAGCTTCTGTTTGTTGTATAGGTCCTTATTCATCTTGTCTTCATGGTTGCTGGTGCTTTCTCCCATCATACCTGATTACTACTTTTTCATGTGTAGGTTTGAATAACAAGCAGTGGCAGAATATTAGTTAGAGTTTTAACAAAACTCTAGTTAGGCTGCATTTCAGTATTTCATACAGTTCTGGTCACCTTATTATAAAAAGTTTGTTGAAACTTTGGAGAGGATGCACAAGAGGTTTACCAAGATGTTGCCTGGATTAGAGGTCATGTACTAAAATGAGAAGTGGACAAACTTGGGTTGTTTTCTGGAGCAGTGGAGGCTGGGGGAGACCTGAGAGGTTTATAAGTTTATGACCGGCATACAGTAGGTAGACAGTATCTTTTTCCCCATGGTCGAAATGTCAAATACCAGAGGGCATGCATTTATGGTGAGGGGGCAATTTCCAAAAAAGTGAGGGGCAATTTTTTTTTTTAGCACAAGTGGTAAGAGTCTGGAATGCACTGCCTGGATGGTGGTAGAGACAGAAACTTTACAGACTTTTAGATAGGTACATGAATGTGAGGAAAATGGAAAAACATGGCTATTGGATCCTTGACTTCCTGATCAGGAGACCACAGTCCGTGTAGATTGGAAAGAACATCTCCTTGCTGACAATCAACACTAGCATACCTTAAAGATACACCCTTCACTCACTGCTCTACTCTCTCTACACGTGCGACAGTGTGGCTAGGCACAGCTCAAATGCCAATTTTTGCTGGCAGAATTTCAGATGGTGACAAGGTGGTATACAGGAGCTGGTGTCACAGCAACAATCTCACACTCAATGTCAGTAAGACCAATGAACTGAGTGTGGACTTCAGGAAAGGCAAATCAATGGAACACACACCAGTCCTCAAAGGAATTAGTAGTGGAAAGGGTGAGCAGTTTCGAGTTCCTGGGTGTCAACATCTGAGGATCTATCCTGGGCCCAATGTATTGATGCAATTACAAAGAAAACACGACAGTGGCTATATTTCATTAGGAGTTTGAGGAGATTTGGTATGCCACCAAATACACTCGCAAATTTCTACAGATGCATCGTGAAGCGCATCTAACTGGCTACACCACCATCTGGTATTGAGCGGCTACTGCACAGGATCGGAAAAAGCTGCAGAGGGTTGTAAACTCAGCCAGCTCCATCATGGGTACCAGCCTCCCCAGCACCCAGGACATCTTCAAAAGACGATGCCTCAAAAAGGCAGCATCCATCATTAAGGACCCCATCACCCAAGACATGCCCTCTTCTCATTGCTAACATTGATGTACAGGAGCCTGAAGACACACACTCAATATTTGAGGTACAACTTCTCCCCCTCTCCCATCAGGTATTTGGATGGACAATGAACCCGTAAACGCTACCTTATTATTTTTCTCTCTCTTTGCACTATTTGTAATTTAGTTTTTTTTATTATGTCTTGCAATGTTCTGCTGCCACAAAACAACAAATTTCATGACATATGCTGGTGATATTAAATAAACCTGATTCTGACTGTGTGGGCAGAAGAGATTAGTTTAGTTAGCCATTTGACTACTAAATTAATTGGCTTGGCACAGTGTTGTAGGCTGAAGGGTCAGTTCCTGTGCTGTACTGTTCTATTACATTGATATTATTAGACAAGCAGAGAAAACTCAATCGTGCTTTCCTTTGCTGTCCATAAATACACTGTCAGCAGAAGTCAAGCAGGGTCAGCCCCCTGGCTATCTTATTTTCTTTGTACGAGTCAAGGACAATGCACTATCAGTTCAGCTAGAATCCATTAAACTCAGCGCAGACCAGAGGTTAAATCAAGAGCTCATCAAAGTGTATTTCATGCCTTTAACCAACTAAGCCACTGGGCACAACAAATATGTTTTAAGCACATCGCAATTTACACCTTTTACCAGCTCTGGATAATTTAGTACCTCAAAGGATATTTTTATTTGGATTTAATGTTCAACTCAACCAATTTTGCTTACCTGGTAATCCAGCATCAGCAAGACTGTGCAACGCACATTCATATCTCCTGGTCTTTTCACTTGGAAACCATCAGTCTCTTGGGTTGTGGCTGTTCTATGCCACTGAAATAGATAACGGAGTACAGTTACCATACGGTATAGCCAAGAACACCAGGTTCATTTAGCAAGTACATCAGTAGGTTTCTTCCCAGCTCAGTCGAGCTCTCACTCATGGCCCTTGCAAATGCATGAGTACATGCCCTGATTTAAACAAGCGTTTGAACCCAGTTAGGCTTACATTTAATATTCAAGGTCTTGTGTCACCAAAGTGTTTAGTCTAACTTCTAGTATGAGGTACCAGGGGAAGTGGCGGAAGCAGATAATGTTTAGGAGGCATTCAAGTGCGTGAACAGGAAAGGAATGGAGGGAAGGGACATAGACTGTGCAGGCAGGTGGGAGTAGTTAAAACTGGCATGGTTAGCATAGACACTGTGGGCTGAAGGGCCTGTTCCTGTGCTGCACTGTTATATGTCTTCAGCAAAAAGGAGTGTGATATTATGTCCGAGGCTGCCACCACCAGGTATTTGAAACAAAACGGTTTAAGGCACTTACAGTTCACACATCTCTCCAGTATGCTCACCTCAACCAGATGATTGTCAGGTCCATAGAGATCTTTATCCAGTTCAATCACAAGGGATTTGAAGAATGAGGAAAACTTCCGCTTCTGTTTGGTGGCATCATACTTTGAAACAGCTGACTGCACATGCACAAAAAAAAATTCATGAGCTGCCTGCAGCTTGATACAAAGCTGCAGATGACTGAGTTGAGGCCCTCCATTGGTTGGGGTTGACTATGGATATTGTGTCCTACGTGATATGCAAGCCAGGACTAAGATGACTGAGGAAAATTGAAGGTGCCGTCCGTTTTGCAGCTATTGCTTTCAACCTACTACCCACCCACCAATCATTCTCTCGTAGTCCATCACATCAACTTGCCTTTTGTGGCTGACCACCAATCACCCTGCACCCAAGCTTGCTGCTGGATTGCATGAGGCGATGTAACAATAACCCAGGAATATATTTTTTATTAATTGCCTCCCAGTCTCGCCATCATTATGCCTGGATTCTGCATCATGCCTTCCTACAGAAGGACAAAGTACAAGGAAAAATGGAACACACAACCCATGAGAGCATGCTGATAAGTGCAGCCGTGTAAATTTCTGATGACTTTCATGAACAGAACTAGCTGCCTTATTCATTACACTGTTGCTAAGGAAGGGAAAGAATGCTACATGAAGCAGAAAAACAAACATATCCCTGCTTCAGTCAATGATGCCACTTCAGTCAAGGTATTATCTTAGAAATTAAATGAAAACTTAGTTTTAGATGACATATGTTAGAACTACTGGAAGCAGAAAGAGAAATACAAATCTTACATCCTCCAGAAGCCTTCCTTCTACACGAAGCTCCCAGGATGCCACAGTTCCTTCTCCATCTTCTGCATCTGGTTTTGCAGGGTTGAATGTATTTGAGATAAATATACGAAGCTTTCTCTTTTGCTGAAAAAAAAAAGAGCAATCGGGAGTTCGAAGTACAGGTATCCCACAATTTTACAGAGCTTATGTCCTGGAAAAATGCTACTTTAAGGAGTAATTTCAATTGTCCATGTTTTTTCAATGAAAAAGCTCAGGCTGCATTCAGAGTTCAAGTTTCAATTAAAAACATCTAAATAATTTTAAAAAATACATCAATACAGGTAACAGAAAATAATAAGTTGTATTAACCTTTAAGTCCCAAATAATAGGTGTTATGTAACCACAGAGGGAATTCTCCAAATGAAACCTAAAAGAAGGTGCTTTCTCTCACTCCTCAGCTCTCATCAACTGCCTCCCAACCCAACCTACAGGTTTCACCCCAGCCTACTCTTTCTCCCCCATCACCATCTCAACTCTCTTTCTCCCCACACCCACATCCTTCAATACTCTTAGGCAGTTACATCTCAAGTGGTTTGCAATCTCTGTTGACACAGCTAAGCAGCTGCTACTGAACTGGGATTTGAACTGTGTTTATTGCTAACTTTAAATATTGCTCATTTTAGCACAGAGAGCCTCAAATTGAGAACATGTAACTGAAGTGTCACTTGTGCTATCGCAATTATAAATTGAATATTCAGAAATTTAGAGGTGGCTGGACTTTTTTCTTTCAGTCATGCAGAACTATTACCAATATACTGAGCTACCTCTAAACCAGCTACAAAAAATGCAACACTTTAGAAATACTTAATCTTTGCTCACTGATATCCAGTTTGGGTTTCAACAGCACCTCTCAGCTCCAGATTTCAAAGTTCAAAATAAAATAATTATCAAAGTGCATATGTCACCATATACTACCCTGCGGTTCATTTTTTGTGGACATTCACAGTACAAAAAAAAAATCAACAGAATCAATGGAAAATCTACACACAAAGATGGATAAACAGCCAATGTGCAAAAGGCAACAAATTGCAAATACAAAAAGAAAAAAATAAAAGTCAAAAGTAATACTGAGAACATGACTTGTACAGTCCTTGAAAGTGAGTCCATAGATTGTGGAAAATGTTCAATGATGGGATGAGTGAAGTTAACTACTGTGGTTCAGGAGCCTGATGGTTGTAGGGTAATGACTGTTCCAGAACCTTGTGGCATGGGACCGAAGGCCTCCTTCCCAGTGACAGTGGCAAAAAGAGATCATGACCTGGATGGTGGAGGTCCTTGCACTGTATTGGTCCAAATATGGACAAAAGCTGAATTCAGAAGTGAGTAACAGTGACTATCCTTGATATCATGGCAGTATTTGACCAAGTGTGGCCTTAAGAAGCCCTGGTAAAACCAAAGTCAATGTACTCCAGTGGTTGGAGACATATCCCACATAAAAGATGGTGGCTGTGGTTGTTGGAGGTCAACCACACAGGCCCGAGATATCTTTCTAGTAATTCCTCAAACGCAGTATATGAGACACTATCAATGGATGATGTCCATTCCATTATACATGGGGCTTTCACTGATAAATGTACAATGCTCAATGTAACAAGACCTATGTAAAACAATGGTAGATAACCTTCATATCATAAAAATGGTGGGTAATGACCAGCTCCAACAAAAGACAATCTTATCACTTTCTTCAACACCTTAGTAGCATTACCCATTGCCAATTTTCTCAACCTCAAAACAGCTTGAAATCTTTATTGACTAGAAATTCAACCAGAGCAGCCAAGTACCTATAGTTGTTACAGGAGTTCAAAGCCAAACATCCTATAGTAAATCACTCATTTTCTGACACCATAAGATCTTTCCAACATCTGCAAGGTATATGTCAGCAACGTATACTCTTCAATTGGATGAGTCTGGGTATCGCCAACACGAGTCAATAACTTCAACACCATCCACAACGAAGCAACCTGTTCATTTGGCACCCTGTCTACCATCCTAAGCATCAACCTCTTCGATCACTAGCAAGCAGCAGCTACAGTATCCACTGCAGTTACTCAATAACATCTCTTAAATCCATGACCTATCTGACCAAAGCAGACATTAGCAGCAGGTGATAGGATCACCACCACCTCAGGCTCTCCTCCAAATCACACATCATCCTAACTTGAAAATATATTGCTATTAATTTATTGTCACTGGGTCTGAATCCTGAAACTCCCTCCCGAACAGCACTGTGGGAGCACTTTCGCCAGAAGGATTGCAGCAACTCAAGGCAGCAGCTTACCACATCTTCCTAAGGGTAACTCACAATGGGTAGTAAATGTTGGCCTTGCCAGGGAATTCCAGATCCAGAAAGTAAATGTACAATTTAAAATTTTTTTCCTTTATTCAGTGTTTAAGTGACCCAAACCTTCAGGACAAAGATCAAGAGGTCAGCAAACTTAGGAGAAAGGACAATTATAAAAGACGAAAGAAAATTATCCAAGTCCCTTGCCTCTAACTCATCTATAATTTATTCCCTTTACTCACATTGGCCTGGTAAGCCTAAAGAATTCTGGCCAGCAAAGTTATTTTGTAGCCCCAAATTTTGTTTTTAAGATGGAAAGGACTCAGATTTCCAGTCTATAGTTGGAGTACATGGTTCAATTCCACACAACTGGCACATCTTTTCATGAATTAGTGCAGAAACACTGCATAATTCAAGTGTGCAGACCACATTGTGAATTCTTAACTAGTACTTGGAAAGTGGTTATTCCAACTGTTAATGTTTCTGCCCCAATGATACCTCAAGCTTTTGGCTCTCTGAAGGAGACCCATTTATTAATTATCTGCCTTGGCTGCCAAAACAATGGCTTGAGAAAAATGTATGAATACGCTTGGCTACCCGCACTGTTAAAGTGGATTAAGCGCTGCTAAATTAACCCAGAGGGCACAAATGCAGCATAAGCTATCACAAGCAGATTGATTTGCACAGCCAATAAGCAAATGAAATTGCAACCAGATGCTAAGTGAAGGTTGAGAAAAGAAGGCAGAAATGATCTTCAAAGCCCTACAAAGAACATTGAAAGAATCTTTCCTATATTCAACCTCTACATAATAATTTGATACATATATTTACAGCATAAGTTCACATATCTCACATAATGATAAAATGATAACAGACTCTAGGGAAATAAGAACAAAAAATGCACAGAATCTGAAAATGCACAATGAAGATAACAATTATATTAAAATGAGTTGTATAAGGTATCACTGGCTTTGGAAATATACATTCCTGTTGGCTGTACACAACTGTTTCATAAACAAATTTCAAGGAAGTTCTCTCCATTTTTAGAAAACATTTAATACTTGTTTTTGATATTATTTGTAGTGTAGCTCGATACTTAAAAACTGTTTTGATGCACTAAAATACAGACTCTCTCCAACTAATTGAGATTGCACAAGTTGTTTTACCTTTATTGGTCTCTTCAATGCCTCCTGAATATCCAGACGTTTTCTCATTATAGTCTGGTCCAACTTCCTCTCAAAGGCCAGCAAGTCCATATAGGCTTGAGACTCCGGCACAAGCTCCCGGATCTATGACAAAAAGGTTACATGCACAACGATCGTCACTGGTGAACACAAGCTTATCCTCTTTTCAAACACACAATGACACCCTCAGTGACTCTGGCATATATTGACTTCTTTCACCTATCTACATCCTTATTTGTTGTCTAGCTAAATGTGACCATCCCAACATGGTTCCATTCTTAGCTCTCCAAATAAAAAAAACTTCCAATAAATTTGCTTCCTAGCCCAGTGTATTTTACCAATGGATTTATATTATGACACCACCTGCTCCCTCCTTTTCATCAACATCTTGCTCCTTGAAGACAAATATGAATGCCTGCACCTGGTTCTACTTCTATGCCATCTCTCAAACACTCCGATATCTGGGCTGATGGACGACATATCCAACATCCAATCCTAGATGAATCAGGAATTCAAGTTAAACCAATTCTTTCAGATCCTGCTACAAAACCTTGCGAAATTTCAGTGATTCTAGAATATTTTTACATATTGTGGGAGGGCAAACCAAAATGTTCTGAATGTGATTTGAAATAAGGTTCCAACAATCAACACTAATATCATATCCCCTCTCAAAATTGTATCTTACCTCCTAATAAACCCTCCTGGCCACTTCGTATATGTTGATTGACAAAAGATTATGACTAGCTCACCAGAACTACCATCAGCTGGGAAAATTATTACCATCAGTTTGTGAAAATTATTTTCTTATTAATTTGAACACTTCTGGATTAGCTGCCATAAACCAAGGTGGTGGTGCCAGAAAATATTTCACAAAGAAAGACAACTCACCCTCTGAGGTAGAATTTTATCTGCCATTTTCTTCTTCTTTGCACTGTTTGAATAGAAGAATAAACGCGTTACCAAGGCAAATGATCTTCCAAAATTGCCCACTCCAAAATGGAGCTCTTTTAATACTCAGACTGAGTACATGGACCATTAGGATCATTAAGAGATTACGCAGCATAAACAGACTACTGAATAATGTCAAACAAAAACTTAGCAACCACTGATAAAACTGATCGAATGTCAGGTCAAAATGGAGCCACACAGGTCTGGTTGCAAAAAACAAGCTTCTGGCTCTGCTCTTGTTGCATCCTCTCTTCTCTTAATTGCAAACTCTATGTCTTAGGCTCTAGGTCGAAGCCTTCCAGCCCATGCCCC
>JAUOBT010047045.1:0-10558 GCA_032362145.1 Hypanus berthalutzae
CTAAATGCGGAGAAAATTCAAAAACATCAGAGGTTCAAAGGGATTTAGGAATCGTTGTGTCGTTTCCGTGCACTCAGGGGGAAGAAAGGCAGATACAATATTCGTATTGATTTCGAAACGACTGGACAATACGAGCAAGGTTGTAGTGCTGAAGATTTATAACATATTCGTCAGACTGCACCTGGAGCATTGTGATCAGTTTGGGCCCCTTATCTTGGAAGATACATCCTCGAGAGAGCCCAGAGATGGTTCATGAGAATGATCCCAGGAACGAAAGGGTTAAAATGTTAGGACTGTTTGATGACTTTGAACCTGCACTCACTGGAATTTAGATAAAAGTGGATTGCATTGAAAACAATCAAACGTCGGGACAGCGTGATTGTAAGAACGATGTTTCCTGTAGCGGATCAGTGTAAGACCAGAGAGCACAGACTCAGAATGGAGCAACTTTTAGAACAGGAAAGAGGAGAAATTTATTGAGATGGAAGATTATGAATCTGTCGAATTCATTGCCACATGAGATTCTGTGGCCGAGTCACTGAGTATGTTCAAAACGGTGGAAGATTATGGAAAGAAGGCAGCAGAGTGGGACTGAGAGAATATCACGGAATGTCCTGGTACATGTTGGGAAGACGTGTGTAGGCACTACAGTTGTTGCGCTGGTGGCTCTGGACTTGCGCAGATCCCGCTTATGTCGTGCGTCAGCAACGCGCTTTGATTCGTGAGTTGGACAGCCCTTGAGGACGAGGCCGCGCAAGGTAGGGCGGTTTTGTGCCAGCATTTCCCAAGAGGTCCTGTCTCTGTCAAACGACTTCAGGGAGGCCTTCAGTATGTCTTTTTAACGTTTCATCTGCCCGCTCTGCGAGCGTCCTCCAGCAGACAGTTCCCGAAAAAGGAACTGCTTGGGTATGCGCTCGTCCGGCATGCGAATGACATGATCTGTCAATCGGGTCTGTGCTCTCATCAACTGTGTGTGGACTGCTGTCAGATTTACTCTAGAGCGAACTTCAGTGTATGGTACTTTGTTTTGCCATCGGATGCCTAATATTCTACGAAGACAAGTCATGTGGAAATGATTGAGCTGTCTTGCATGCCCTCGATACACAGTCAACGTTTCCCATGCATACAGGAGGGTAGTGAGTAGCCCGGCTCTGTAGACCTTCAGGTTTGTTGCTAGACTGACTCCTTGACGTTCTCATACAGTGGAGCGCAGTCTACCGAAAGCAGAACTTGCTTTTGCTATTCTGCAGTTAACTTCTGTATCAATAATCACTGCTTGGGAGAGGGTGCTGCCAAGGTAAATGAACTGGACCACTGCCTGTAGTTTCTGTCCTTTGATCGTGATTTTCGGTTCTGTGTACGGTGCATGAGGAGCAGGTTGGTGCATGACTACAGTCTTTTTTATGTTAATGGTCGGTCCAGAGTTGTCACAAGCCGTGGAGAATTTGTTCATATTGACTTGCATCTCTGTCTCCGAGCCAGCATTCAGGGCGCAGTCATCGGCAAAGTGGAAGTCTCTCAGAACAGTCTCCTTCACTTCGGTAATAGCTTGAAGACTCCGCAGGTTGAAGATCTCCCCATTCACTCTCTAGGCTGATTCCAGCAACACTGTAACTGTCAGCCATCATTCATCATGGCAGTAAACATCAAGCTGAACAGTGTGGGTGCGAGCACACAACCATTTGACGCCACTGGTGACTGGGAACGTCTCAGAGGATTCTCCGCCGTCCATCACTCTGGCCATCATGCTATCCTGGAACTGACGTAACATCTGAATGAATATGGCGGGGCAGCCGAACTTTGACATGATCCTCCGCAGGCCTTGTCATCAGACAGTGTCGGAGGCTTTCGTGAAGTCAACAGAAGTTGTGTAGAGTTCGCGATTCTGCTCCTGACACTTCTAATGAAGCTGACGCGCGGCAACATCATGTTAATAGTCCCACGACCTTTGCGAAAGCCACACTGTGACTCTGTCTGCAGGCCTAGTTCCAGATGAGTGACTAGACGATTTGGCAGGACTCTTGCAAGGATCTTTCCTGCGATGCGGAGCGGCGAGATTCCTCGGTGGTTGTCGCATACTTGTCGATTACCCTTCCTCTTGTAGAGGTGTACGATGGATGCATCTTTAAGTTCCTGAGGAATGGATCCTTGCTTCCAAAAAGACTGGAACAACTCGTTGAGCTTCTCTATAAGTACAGGACCACCGGCTTTGTTGATCTCTGCAGGTATGGCGTCTGCCCCTGGGGCTTTGTCACTGGATAGCTGACAGACAGCTTCTGTGACTCCGGCTACTACAAGTAGGTTATTCATGGCTCTGTTGACGTTGATCTGGGGAATCCTGTCTAACGCCTCATCGTTAATAGATGACGGTCGGCTGAGGACGTCATCAAAGTGTTCAACCCATCTCTGCAGGATCTGAACCTTCTCTGTAATGAGAGTTGTAGCATATATACTCAGGAGGGGGGAATCTCCCGAGAGACTGAGGTCCGTAGAGAGTGCTGAGGGCTTCATAGAAGAATCGTTTCAAGTCATTTCTATCAGCGTACCCCTGTATTTCATCTGCCTTAACGCTCAGCCAGGCATCTTGTATTTTACACAGTTTATTCTGGACTGTCCTGCGAGTAAAGGCGAGGAAAGGCGTTTTTCTTGGCAGCTGATGATGGGTCGTTCTAATGGGCACGACGAAGGCGGTGCTTTTCAACAAGTAGATTCTGTATCTCCTCATCATTCGCATCGAACCGGTCATGCTGCTTGTGGGTAGAGAGCCCCAGGATCTTCAGTGCAGATGAATGGACAGCATCCTTGAAGCGCCCCCAGTCATCCACAGTGCTGCCTGCAAGGTGTGGGTCAGTAACCTTGGATTTTAAATCTTCACCCAGTGCTAAAGCTATGCTGGGCTTCTTCAGCCTGGCCACATTGATTATTTTCATAGCCTTGCTTCCATGTGGTCGCATCTTGAGTCTGAAGACAATGAGCCTGTGATCTGTCCAGCAGTCAGTTCCACCCATGGCCTTGGTCACTCTGACATCCTGCCTGTCTTTTCTCCTGATAATGACATAGTCGATAAGATGCCAGTGCTAAGAGCGGGGATGCATCTAGGAGGTCTTGTTACTTGTTGGCAGACCGAAAGTTGTATTGGTGATTTGAAGGTCGTGTGCTGTGCAGGTCATCAGTACGAGTAGGCCGTTACAGTTACATTTGCCCAGTCCATGTCTCCTAACGACTCCCTGCCAATCTGCAAATTCGCGCCCTACTCTTGCATTGAAGTCGCCGAGCAAAATCAGCTTGTCACTGTCAGTCAGCTGACCTTCGTTGGCAAGACGAGGCTCTCTCAGGGCCTCTCTGGCAACTAAGGCTGTTCTTCTATCTGGAACTGTTTGCTGTAGGATTGCCTAATAGCGTGCGCACGGTGAGCGGTATCACCTTGCGGTTTGTTGTGTTTGTTCGACCGCCAAGATAGGATCCCCGGCAGCCGCGGTAAACTGGACAGGGTGTAATAGAACAGGCAATGTCTAGGGCACCTTTTCTATTCCCTTCCTCCTACTACGGAGGTGAGCAGTGTGCTCCTAAAGAGGGCTGCTCAGTCGCTCAGGTAGACGCAGAGTTTCACTGCTGCTTCGGTCAGCAAAAAAACGACCAATTGAACTGAGTCGCCTGTGTGCAGGCCCGTGACTACAGCTGCCAATGTATCCACACCTGCTGCTTCTTCGCTCGCCCATCGCCACAGGACTTCAGAGGTTGAGGGTGTTGATGATGATGGTGATGGTGTCGTGACTAGCGCATGATTTGGATTGATGGGACAAACAGCCCAATTCTTCACATATCTTTAATCGTCTTATGAATATGGCCCCAGATAATTTGCGAGTGGGAACAGGCTGCCTTTGTAGAGGAGAGATGGAAGATTTGCCACGAGGGTTGGTCGTGAGCTATTGTAAGTGGCCTGTTTCCGAAACAAAATATTTTGGCAATTAATAGCTGGGCAGGTAGAGACTCACCATGCAACAAAGAACACTGGTGAGAATGGACACGCCAATAAAAATAAGTGAAATGAACATCTCAACTTCTGGTTTAGGGTGGCTTTTATATTACTTTTTAAGTAAGTTAACAATTTGAATGAACGGATATTTAACCCCATTTTTTAGCTCCTCTCTGAATTTACGCTGAGTTAGAACATAAATACACGTGTTGGTACAAGAACCGAGAAGCCTTAGCATGAATCCAAATTCTTGAACGAGATATTTGGGATTGCTCAGGTATCGGTCTGTATAATTATAGTTTACAACTAGCCAGTTTAATGAATGTACAACATACGTAATCCACAGCAGCATAAAATTGGCAGACAAAGCGAAGAGTAAAACGATGGATTTCCTCCTGTTTTCCATCTCTGGGTCAGCGAGGCTCTCTCCCATACTGTTGCTGCGGAGTCCCCTGCGGAGGCGATTGGCTGTAACAATGCTACTGACAGTCAACGCATTAAATACCAAGATGAATGCAATTGGAAGCAGAGGCGTTAGGAAACTGTCAATCCACTCGTATACAGTCCATAAAGGTGATGTATAATAATTTTGGGATTGGATGCAATACCACGGAACGTTGTCAATAATAACTGAAGGTACAAAATGAAAGTACCAGGGGATGGATCTTAAGCAGCCGACGGTGCTCACTGTTACTAAAACTGTAGCCGCTGTTTTCTCGGAGCAGTACCTGACCTTGAGCTTCTGACAACAAATTGCCACATACCGGTCAAAGGTGAAAGCGACCGTGAACCAGACAGAACAGTCCAAAGCTGCTTGAAACAAAACCATCTGTATCGCGCACACGGGAGTGATGGACAGGAAACTAACTGGGAAATAAAGGTTCTTTACTCGGTTCAGTATAACATTAAAAGCCACTAGCAATAGATCGGCTGCAGACATTGCCACCAGGTAGCAGGTGATGCATTTAGAGAGACCACACTTCCCTCGTTTCAGAATCACTATCGCCGCAAGATTTACTGCAGGAAATAAAAGGAAACAGGAACATCTAATTGTCGCATTGACAGAAGAAATATCAGTTTTACCAACTTGAAATCAACATTGCAAATGTACAAACTAAAATTACCTCATAGTCTTTTCACAGTTTCAATCCGCAAAGTCCTCAGGAACGTTAGAGTATTTAGTGCATTCACCAGCTACTCTGAATAGCTGTCTGAAATCTTCACACAGAATCATATCTCAGGGTAAATCTTCCACCCCACCCCTTTCAGTCCCAGTCTGTGTCCAGAGCAAGGGTGGGTAATACAAGGGAGGAACAACAGTGCTATGATGATTCAGTGTCGACACCAAGCACCATGAGAAATCACGGCACCAGCTGAAATAATTATTTTCAACACCTAATTTACCGTCTATCGTCCACCAGAAGGTAATTGATCAGCGTTGTTCTATTTTGAAGAGAGTCATCCAGAAAGCATGTTAATCTAGGAGAGTGTATATGGGGAGCTAGAGAGAAAGCTGTAAAACAGGCCCTCAAGCGCAGGAATCTGGATTGTTGCATACGCTATACGCTGGAGAGGGTAAGGATACGGTGATTTGGAAGATTATTGAGTGGCTGAAGAATTGGTGCAGAGGCACATTTTAGATGTGTAGATCATTGGGATCAATTCTGGGGAAGGTATAACCTATACAAAATGAAAGGAATGCACCTGCATTCGGAGGCTGGGCACTATCCCTGCGGGTAGGATTCCGAGAAGTGTTGGGGAGGATTTAAACTAGATTAACCAGAGAATAGGAACGAGAGTGATAGTTCGAAGAATGGAGCAGATTGTTAAACGGGATTTCTATGAATGTGAAGACGTCAATAAACTAGCTGATATACTGGAACACCTCGACTTCAAGAAAGGTGATAGGAAGAAATAGGATATATAAATCCCGTGACGGTATATACTTAGCCTACTGCAGGAAGCAAGAGAAAATATTGCTGCGTATTTGGCGACGATTTTTGCGTCTTCACTGGCGATGGAGCCAGCACCAAAAGTTTGTAAGGTGGAGAATGTAATTCCTTTTTTAAAGAAGGGTAACAAGGAAAATAATGGAAAATATAGTTCAGTGAGCCTTACTTCAGTGATGGGCATACTATTGGAGAAAATTCTTAAGAGACCGAAATCACATGCATTTGCAGAGGCATATGCTGTTTATGGGTAGTCAACATGACTTATTGAGGGGCAGATGTTGCCTCGTGTCTAATCGAATTCTTCGTGGTTGTGACAAAACATATTGAGGAAGGTAGAACAGTGGGTGAGTTGCATATCGACTTCACTATGTAATCATCAAAGTTCCCCAAGATCAATCAATTGGGAACGTCAAGATGTATGGAACCCGGGGAATCATGGTTACGTGGATTCTGAAGTAGCTACTCTCCAGAAGGCAGCGTATAATCATCTGAACGTATTTTCCCTGGTGTTCTGTGATCACTGGCGTTCCACAAGGATTTGTTTTGGAACTGCTGGTCTTATAATAATAACCTGGATGAGGTAGTGAAAGAGCGTTTGTGAATTAACAGATATCGTAAAGCTTGGCGTTGTTATGGAGATTGTAGAAAGTTTTCTTAGGTTACAATGGGAGAGTGATAGAATACAGAGCTGCGCATTCTAACTAAGAGGTGGGAGTGGTGTTCAATTCAG
Organism: Hypanus berthalutzae; assembly: GCA_032362145.1. Classification (NCBI taxonomy): domain Eukaryota; kingdom Metazoa; phylum Chordata; class Chondrichthyes; order Myliobatiformes; family Dasyatidae; genus Hypanus; species Hypanus berthalutzae. The sequence continues at coordinate 6,659 of JAUOBT010047045.1, forward strand.
ATAAGTGTAAAGTCCAAATTAAAAGCATTTTATAGGTAATAGCAGGATTATTAGCAACGGTGTGAATTTAGGGTCTACGTCCACAGATCCCTCAATGTTGCCACACAAGTTCATAGGCTTGTAAGAAGGCGTATAGTGTATTGTTGTTGGTCTTCCGTAGTTGGGGAACTAAGTTCAAGAGCTACGATGTAATGCAGCTGCTCTATAAAACTCTAGTTTTACCACACCTGGAGTATTATGTTCAGCTGTTTACGATTCTTTATAGGAAAGAGATGGAAGCTTTATAAAAGGTGCAGAGGAGATCTACAACAATACTACCTGAATTAGAGGCATATTGTTATAAGGATGGATTAAACGAGCTAGGAGCTTCCTCTTTGGAGGGAAGGAGGACAAGAGGCAACTTGATGGAAGAGTATTAGATGATAAGAGGCATGGATAAAGTGGACAGTCGAATTTGCCTTCCCAGTATGGAAATGGGTTATACGAGAGAGCATCATTTTATGGTGTAGGGGTAGCAATTTTTGCACAGAGAGGGAAGGATGTGGATAGCACTGCCTGCGGTCATTATTGAGACAGATACGTTAGGGTCATTTAAGAGAAACTTATTCAAATGTATGAAAGAGCAATAGAGAACAATGTGGGAGGGTAGGGTTACATCGATCATGGAGTAGGTTAAAATGCTGGCACAGCATTGTGGACCAAAGTAATACACACAAGATACGAGAGAACTCATCATGTCTGGCAAAATCAATGCAGCGAAATAAACGGTAGGTTTGTTATTTCAATCCAAGACCCTAAATCCTGATGAAGGTAGTTCTCCCATCCATTTACCATTATTCCAACTGGTGCAGATTTTGATAGCCTTCTTTGTTGTCCACAACACCCCTAACTTTGTTGTTTTCCACAAATTTGCTGATCCCATTTAACCCATTACTTCGAGATCTTTGATTGATCGCAAATTAAGTTCCTGTGGCACATTAATAGCCAAATACCACCAGCTGCCTCTCACTGGCTTCTCCAATGAATCTAATGCTGCATCCAATTTTCTACGTTATTCTGAATGCCCAGCCACTGGACATTCTTGAGTAACCTCCTATGAAGTAATTTGTGAACTGCCTTACTCAAGTCCATCGTCGTCTTTGCATCATAAACATTTCTGATAACCTCCTCGAAAAACTCTAAGATTGGTTAGAAACGACCTAGCACGCACAAAGACATGTTGATAATCTCTAATTAGAGCACTTCGACCTAAAGATTATGTATCTGGTCTGTTAGCATGCATTCCAATATTTTACTCACTATTGACTTAAAGCTCACTGGTCTACAACTTACCATCATTTTTGCAGAATATTTCTTGAATAATATTAGCTGTCCTCGAATTATCTGGCACTGTATCTGTGGCTAAAATATTTTTAATACTGTATTCCTGTGATATATCGTCCATAGCATGCATCAAAACAGCAAGCACCTACTCTGTGTCCGATTGATAACCTCAAGGCTGTATTGCCTCTATCTTGCCTGTGTCCGTCCCCTCTTCCTTCGAGACTCCAGCGAGTACAGATCCAGAGCAATCAAACACTCCTCACACATTAACCCTATCATTCGCGGGCTAATTCTTTTGAACCTCCTCTGTCTCTTCTGCAATGCCAGCACATTCGTTTTAAGATAAAGTTCCCAAGCTGAAAGCGTGGGCTGACCAATTCCTGATAAAAGAGCAGCATTACATGGTAGCATTTGTATTCTAATCCTCTTATACAGAATGCTAACTTTGCATTTGCCTTCCTAATCACCGACTCAACCTGCAAGTTAACTTTTAACTGGGACGAGGACCCGAGGACTCCAAAGTCGCGTTGACCGTCTGCTTTCTGAATTTTCTTTGTGTTTTTTTCTAAAATAGTATACGTCCTCATTGCTTCAATCAAAGTATATAATCTTCTACTTCCCTACACTATATTCTATCTGCCATTTATTTGCATATTTTCCCGATCTATCAAAGTCTTTACAAAACCAGCGGATTTGCAGCACAAAGCATTGCTTCCGCGATAACTCCCGGTGCAGCGCCTTACCGATAACTCCAATGGCCGAAAGTACAGGGTAGTAAATGCGCTGCATCTGGAAGATTACTGGGTATCCCATTGTCTCTGAGAAAAGCCAGGTGTGCTGGACTCACGGCTTCCGAATGACCAAATATAAATCCCTGTTCAGAGAACCCACCGTTTATATAGGGAACTAACCCCCAGTGAGTCTATTACGCTTGTACTGTAAATAAGTGGATTAGTCACAGTTACCTGAACAGGGAAGCAACCAGCCATTTATTTCAAGTTTTATGATGCAATGGGATCTATTTTAAGAAGTCTTTCTGAAAAAATGGCATTTCGTTACTTTACAATGTCAAACAATGTCAGAAAGCTGTTATCACCACAGGTGAAGATTCGATCCTTTCGAATATAGTGACTGAACGTCCATCGGGGGGATGGTGGTTTCGCAAATTAAATTCGCTGTTTATCGCCATTTCATACTCTGCCCTAATCACAGGAACATTGGTAAGAACAGGCCACTTCGAGCCTATCTTTACTAACCCTATTTACCAGCAATGTTGAAATTACGTGTGGCATCCTGGTGCATGGGTCGCGCAGATTCAGTCATCCGAGTTTAGAACCCGCCTCTGGGAAGGTCTGCAAGGAGTCTGCATGTTTTCTCCGTGACCGAATGATTTTCCCTGGGTTCTCCAGTTTCCTCACGCGTCGCATGATATGCCGTCTGCAAGGTTAATTCATCCTGCAAGTTAGGCCGTAAGACCATAAGACAAAAGAGCAGAATTTGGCCATCTGTCCCATCGACTCTGCTCTGCATTTTTTCTATTGACTCCTCAATCCCAATTCTCGGCCTTATCCCCGTAACTTATAACCTATGATATTATGGCCAATCAAGAACCTTCTTTAAATGTATCCTAGAACCTGGTCTATACTGCTGTCTGTGGTAACAAATTCACAAATTCATCACCTTCTGGCTAAATAAATTTCTCCGCATGTCTGTTTGAAATGTATGCCCGTTTATATGGAGGCTGCGCCCTCTTGTCCTACAGTTCCTTAACATGGGGAACATCTTTCTACATTTGCACTGTCAATATTCGAAATGGTTCACTGAGATTCCCTCCTCATCCTTCTAAATTCTAGCCGGCACAGTTCCAGAGCAACAAACATAGCATCACAACATTTTGAGTACTTCTTGTTTGAGTTAATAAACTGCATGGGGAATAGCATCGTGCAGCCAGTTATGTGCAGGCCTCGCGACAGCAGCTGGGATGTGGATCACAGGTCAAAAGTGGAAATTAAAACGGCGTGTCAAATATAGGATTGGGAAAATTATTTTGGTAGTGGATCCCAAGAGAGTGAGGCTGTTTAATGCCTACGAGATGCCGTTTTAGAGCGGTTTGTCGTTGAAGGTAAAATAACCCTTTGGAGACTGTGGTTTACAGTATGATTTATTTCAACTTAAAAATTATTAGCGAGAAGTTAAGGTCTGACATTGCAATATTTCAGAGGAGTAAAGTAAATTACAGTTGCATGATAGAGGAGTCATCCAAATAATATTGGAAGTAAAAGCTGGTATTTACAACATTGGCTTGAGATTCTTGAAAACATGAGGAAGGTGCAGGACAGACGCATTCCAAAAACGAAGAAATGTTTAAACGACAAAATGGTACAACTGTTGCTGCCACGGGAAGCCAAAGCTCATGAAAAGCAATATGGAGGGTTGACAACAAAGCAAAAGTTACCGGGAAGAAAGATGTTTGGGAAGTATTTAAAAACCTTCAGTAAACTTCTAAGCGAATCATTTGAAGGCTAAAGATTAAATATGAAAGCAGGCTAGCGAACCATATCAAAGTGAATAATAATA
>JAUOBT010047262.1:0-15719 GCA_032362145.1 Hypanus berthalutzae
AGATGCTGCCTGGCCTGCTGTGTTCCACCAGCAGTTTGTGTGTGTTGTTTGAATTTCCAGCATCTGCAGATTTCCTCGTGTTTGCTCTTCAAATCCGAGCGGGCAGGTTAAATAGTGCTGTCAGGGAGAGATTAAACTAAATCGCCAGGGGGATCGAACAGGAGTGACAGGGCTGAGGAAGGGTTCAACAAAGTTAAACCAGCGATGGCGTGCAACATAGAAAGGACAGCCATGAGATGAGGCATAATCAGAGCCAGTGGAATCAGTTACAGGGCCACAGAGTCGTAGTGCAGTTAAAACAAACAGCAACAAATATTAAACTGGAAGTGTTAACTTTGAATGCATAAGAAAGAACATAGAAGATCTTGAAATTCAACTACAAGCTGGCAAGTATGACGTTGTGGCAATCTCGGAAACTTGGCTAAAGAATGGCTGCCATTGGGAGCGGAACGTCCAAGGAGGAATTATATATTTGGAAAACAGGTTAGTAGGCAGAGCAGGTGGTGTGGACCTGTGTATAAGAAATAATATTAAACATTAGAAAGGATGACCTAGGATCGGATGGTGTAGAGTGTCTATTGGTCGCATTAAGAAATGGCAAGGGTAAAAGGACCCGAATGGCAGTTGCACATAGGCCTCCAAATAGCAGCCGGGATGGCGATGACAAGTTACAGGAGGAGATAGAAAAGGCCTGTCAGGAGGGTAATGTCATGATAATCGTTGGGGATTGAAACATGAAAGTGGAAAACCAGGGCAGTACTGTACTTCAAGGGAGAGAACTTGAAGAATGTCTAAGAAATGGCTATTTAGAACAGTTTGTTCTAGAAACCAGGAGGAGATCGGCTATACCAGATTGGGTGTTGTGCAATGATCCGGAGATGATAAGATAAATTAATGTTAAAAGAAAATATCCTTTGGGAAATGGAAAGAAGTTCACTTTGAAATTTGAGAAGGAGAAAACTAAATTCCAACGTGTCGGTATTTAAGTCGAATAAAGGAAATTACGATGGCATGAGAGCGAAACTGCCCAAAGTTGACTGAAGAGGGACACTAACAGGAAGGACAGCAGAGAAGCAATGGCTGTAGTTTTCGCGAAAATCTGAGGGAAGTGCAAGACAGATATATTCCAAATAAGAAGAAATTTTCGAATGGAAGAATGACACTACCGTGGCTGACAAGTGAAGCCAGGGCCAAAGTAAAAGCAAAAGAGAGCGAATACATGGATAGCAAAGCCAATGGGAAGATAGAGGAATGGGAAGCTTTTCTAAACTTACAGAAGGAAATTAAGAAGGTCATCAGGAAGGAAGAGATGAATTGTGAAAAGAAGCGGGAGACATTTATCAAAGGAGATATTAAATGTTTATGTATATAAAGTGTTAAAGACAGTGAGGGTGGATATAGGATCAACACTAAATGACACTGGAGATACTGCAATGAGATGAGCAGAGAAAGCAGAGGAACTGAATGAGTATTTTGCATCAGTTTTCACAATGGAAGACATCTGCAGTGTCCCAGACATTTAAGAGGATCAGGGAAGTGACGTTTGTGCAGTGGCAATTACGACTGAGCAGATGCTCAGGAAGCTTAATGGTGTGAGGGTGGATAAAGCTCTTGGATCTGATAGAATGCACCCTCGAGTTCGAGAAGGATGTAACTGGAGAGATTGCAGAGGCAAAAAGAACGATTGTTCAGGAATTGTTACATTCTGGATTGAGCGGATGTCTGGAGAACTGCAAGTGTTACAACACGATTTAAGAGGGGTGGGAGGCAGCAGAAAAGTAACTATCGACCTGTTTGCCTGACATCAGTGGTTGTGAAGTTGTTGGAATCGATTGTTAGGGATGAGATTATGTAGTACCTGGAGGCACATGACATCGTAGGCCAAAGCCCGCAAGATTTCCTGGAAGGAAAGTCCTGCCTAACAAACTTTCTGAAAATCTTTGAGGAAATTAAAAGCAAGGTAGACAAAGGAGATGCAGTAGACGTGGTGCACGTGGATTTTCAGAAGGCCTTTGACAAGGTGCCGCACAGGAGGCTGCTGAGTAAAATAACAGCCCTTGGAATAACAGGGAAGTTCCAAACATGATTGGAGCATTGGCCGATTGGCAAAAAATATAGAGGTTGGAAATAAAGGGATCCTATTCTGGCTGGCTGCCGGTTGCCAGTGGAGTTCCATACTGGTCGGTGTTGGGACCGCTGCATTTTACGATGTACATCAATGATTTGAACTATGGATTTCTCGGTAAATTTGTCGACGTGTTGAAAAAAACAGAAGGCCTGCAGAAAGTCTTAGATAGTTTAGGGGAATAGGCAAAGAAGTGGCAAATGAAACAGGACGTTATGGAAAGGGTATGAACATGCACTTTGGTGGAAGAAGTAAACGGGAACATTTTTTTTTTAGATAGGGAGAGAATTCAAATTCTGAGACGCAAATGGGAGTCCTTGTGCAGGCTACCTTAAAGGGTAACCTCTAGGTTAATCCGGTTGTGTAGAGGCGAATGCAATGTTGGCATTCATTTCTAGAGGTATAAAATATAAGAGCAGGGATGTGATGTTGAGGCTTCATAAAGCACTCGTGACACCACACTTGGAGTATTGTGTGGAGTTTGGTGCTCCTTTTTGGAGAGGATATACTGACATCGGAGAAGATTCACAAGAATGATTCCATGAAGCACATCTGGCAGCTCTTGGACTGTATTCCCTGGAGTTCAGGAGAATGAGCGGAATCTCATAGAAACATTCCAGATGTTAAAAGGCTTGAACAGACTCGATACGGCAAAGATATTTTTCATGTTAGGGGATTCTAGAACAAGAGGGCACGGTTTCGGGATTGAAGGACGTCCATTTAGACAGAGATGCGGATAAATTGCTTTAGTCAGAGGGTGGTAAATCTGTGGAATTTTTTGCCACGAGAGGTTGTGGAGGTCAATTGATTTGGTATATGTAAGGCAGAGATAGATAGGATTTTTGATTAGCCAGGGCATCAAAGGGAATGGGGAGAAAGCATGGGAGTGGGGATGACTGGAATATTATATCAGCCCATTATTGAGTGGCGGAGCAGATTCGATGTGCCGAATGGCCTCCTTCTCCTATATCTTATCGGCTTATGGTCTTAATGTTGCTGAAAAAAAGAAAGTTGTGTTCGTAGTTGATTTTAAATTTCTACATATTGACTGGAACTCTGATACTGTAAAGTAGTCGATGGGACATAACTTGCCAAATTTGTTCAAATGACGCTTGATAAATGGAAGGCCTTCAAAGTAGTATTGAGAGTACAGTGCCCCTATGTTCCTTTTAGAATAAAATGCAAGACCGCCAATCTTACAGTACCTTGGTAGTCGAGTGGTATAGAAACGTTTCGTAAGCAGACTGGACCGTACAGCAGGTATAAGGAACAAACGAGGAGCTTGAGATCACAAGGGGGATATCAGCTTGTTTAAAAGCCGTCATGATGATACTCTAGCAAAAAGGGGGCGGGGTGAGTCGGGCAGAATTAGATAGACTTACAGATGGATAGATAGAGAGATTACAGACAGATAGATGGACTGATTGATTAATAGTTACATAGATAGACGGTTAGAGAAATCGATAGAGAGTTAGATAGATCTGTCTTGAGACAAATTACTGTGGATACGTTCCAGATCCTTGAAAAGGTGACTACGCGGTCCTTATGGGAGGCAAGTCCATTAATTTCTGAGGTGTTGGCAGAGATATTCAACAGTTTCTTAATCAAGGTTAACGTGCCATGTGACTGGAGAATAGATATTGTCATTTTGCTGCTGGGGAAAAGGCTCGTCAACTGTCGGAAAATTGTAGGCCAGTGACCCTGCCGCCTGCGGTGGGTAAATCATGTTATGTTACTCGAAGGGACAGGATGTATCTGGCCCGTATTTGGATAGATATGGTAATATTTTTGAAAGTTGAGGTGGTTTTGTTGGTAGTACGTCGTATGTAAGTGTAAACCACGCTCCGGCTCGTGGCTTAATCTTGGGGACACAGGCCCGTTCAGCTTAAGAAATATTGTTTGGGTGGGTGCTGCTTGATGTTTCACCTTGTTACAAATAAGTAGCACGAAATAACAGACAGTATACAATGTGCCATTAAACGATGGGACTTTATAATTCTTAATTTGACTGCATGTTTGGTAAAGAAACTGAAAAGGAAAAGGGCTCATTCTCATGAAATGGTCCACTGCGCAGCGGTGGAGCTCACGGTTCCGTCCATTCGTTCCCCGCCGACCCTTGGACCCTCACTGTAAGTCCAGTGTGTACAGTGGTCTACCAACTCTCTCCATACGCGTATTCTCTCTTCATTTCTCGCCGACAAAAAGAGCGTGAATCCCATCTCTCAGGCCCAAAAGTAATAAACAACATGCCTGACATTGGACAGCGCCTATTCCAACTCCCCCTTATCTCCGGTTATAACTCAAACACTGCTGCTACAGAAAACCCATCAGAGCAGCAGCAAAACCTTACATTATCGCCATTGCATTAGCAGTGAGACCATACAGCGCGTTACATAAGCAATGTTACAGAATAGTTCTAGGAGTTCTCAAGAAAGATGATGAAGACCTGTTAGTGGATCCCGTCGACTTGCACATTAACAGGGCTTTTGACAAAGCCCACGTGGGAGGTTTGCCCAGAAGGTTCAGTCCCTTTCATTCAGTGGAAAGTAGCAGACCGCAATGAACATGACTCTGCGGCAGAAGCAAGAGAGAGAAGTGAAATGCTTCCCACTGTGAATAGAGGCATGAAAATAGTGGAGTGTCCCAGTGATCACTCCTGACTCAGTTGCTAATGGGGAAGTATGGGATGTTGCACACTGGGGGAACTGACCAGCGTGGGGCATACACATCGCAGAGTAGTGCAGTGGAACAAAGGGGTCTGTGAGTACAGATCTATTATTCATTGATAGTGGCGTCTGAAGGAGATTGGGTCGTAAAGCAAGTTTTTGGCTCATTGGCATTGATAAATCAAACTCTTCAGTTCAGAACTTGGTCGAAGTTGCATTATACTTTGGTGAGGGTCAATTTGGAGTATCATGTGGAGTTGTAATAGCCACCAGCACAAAAACATCACTGAAATTGAAGGAGTACAGAGCAAATTTACAAGGAGATGGTCAGGACTTGAAGGTCTGATTCACAGAGAATGCTTGAAGAGGGTAGGAGATAGATTTTTCGTACCTCGAGCGCAGCAGAATGTGTGGAGATTTCGTAGAGGCTTACTAAATGGAAAGAGGCTTTTGTCACCCGTTGGGTGAGACTGGAACTATCTATCATAGATTAAGGGTGTAAAGTGAAATATTTATGGGAAACCTAATAGGGAATCGTGGTTGGGGTGAGGGTGCAACTAGCTGCCGGCGAAAGTGGTGTACATGGTTTTGATGTAACATTTAAGACAATTTTGGGTAAGTATCTGAATGGAACTGTATGGAAGTCCAGGCAGAATTAGACACCAAATGGATGGGTCCAGCGTGCTGTGCTGTAGTACACTATTTCTCTGACCCCATTAAAATACATTGAATAAACATCGAATCAATTGTATGTGATGCCCCATGAAGAGCTAAGTGCGTGACACAATGACAGAATGAGTAAAAATAGACTGAAACAAACACGGATTGTTTGTTCACTGTCCTGTAGCTAATGCAACTAAAGGGGAGAGGTGCATTAATTGGCTTAAGGAACATTCTTTCTGGTGTATAAGGGCTCATTGAATAAGTTCTTCTGGAGAGTGTGCACTTTTCGTACAAATGATCGCTGCGTCTGGCAGAAAATGGGATTTTCAGCAATTTATTATCTTGTCTGTATTTACTATCCCGTACTGGCCGCTGTTGCTATTCCAGGTAAGATTGCGGAAATGCCGTGATGTGACATAGTATAGTCCTTAAATATAAACGCTTTAATTTAGAGCGGTCGTGATTTCCTCTCCAAGTCTTTTATAAGAACACACTCGGGAAATATTGAAAATGGAAGCACGTTTCATTCTTTTAAAAGTATGATTTACGTGACTTTCATCTTTCTGTTATTTTTGTTTGATTTAATGTACTTTATTATAATCTTACAAAATTATGTTTCGGGTGGAATGAACTCTAAGTCATTTTCCGTTGATATTAAACCTGATTCTTGTTCAGATTCTAATGCTAAGTGAATGCGTTTGATTCATGATGTCCTCAAACAGGAATACTTATGGCGGATCTACTGTGTATTCTGCCTAATGTTGTGTTTTGTCATCGGTGTTGTGACCACTCCTTTCATGATATGTGTCAATGATTTGGATGAAGGAACTGATGGTCTTGTGGACATCTTTGCGGAAGTTACGAAGAAAGGTGGTGGGGCAGATAGTACTAAGGGAGCAGATGTATGCACAAGACATTTGACAGACGAGGTCAATGGACAGCGAAGTACCAGGTGAACGTTAGGGTAGCGAAATATAGCAATAAGGAATAATGGCGTAGATAATTGTCTATATGAGGAGGACATTCAAAAATCAGAGGTGCAAAGGGACCCGGGAGTCGTAGTTTGGGATATCCTTCAGGTCAAATTGCAGGATGTGTCGCTATTAAAGAATGTATATGCAACATTAGCATTCATTTGCAGAGAACTAGAGCTCAAGCGAAAGGATGTAACACTGACGCTTTGTAAGGCATTCATCAGAATGCATGGAATATTATGCGAAGCTTTGAGCCCCTAATCGAAGAGGCATTGAGAAAAGTCCAGAGGATGTTTAGGGGAATGATCCCAGGAGCAAATGGGCTAACGTATAAGGAAAGTTCGATAGATCTGGGACCGTACACGCTAGGTTTACAATAAATAGATTGATTTCATTAAAATATATCGAATATTGAAATATCAACAGTGTGTGGATGTGGAGAGGATGTTTCCGATAGTGGTAGAGTCTATGAGCAGAAGTCCCAGCTTCAGCAGAGGCCATCCAATTTAAACAAAAATTACAAGAGAAATCTGGTGGCTGGTGAATCTCTGGAATACCTTGGCACGGGTGACTGTGGAGTTTCTGAACCAGATATACCCTGTTGTTTGTTCTCTGATTATAAAGCCATCGGAGGTCGAACCGCTTTCCCTCTTGTCCGTTGTTATCGCGGCGTGAAACTGGCACTGATTTGTTTCAGGGTGATTGATCACCAACACCCATCTCAGTCAGCGCAGGCGCACTCGCGCACGGGCGGTCTCTTTGGGCAGTGGAACTATCTGTAATCCAGCCTTACCATTCAAATAAATTCACACTGAGCACACGAGACCCATTAAAAAATTACTCTTTTTCTTTTGTTTCAGTTAATTTAGCGGCGATTGTGATCCTGTCTCGCAGAAATTGTGGGCTCTCCAAATGTGTCACTCGCTACCTCGTGGCCATGGCGGCAGCTGATCTGATGGTCGTTCTCTTTGTTGTTGTATTGCATAAAATCAATACTCTCTACTTGTATGCTGTCTTCCTGATGAAATCTCGGCTGCGTACTCTGGGACCTATTCTGGGGATTGCAGCATTGGATTGTTCCGTTTGGCTGACGGTCGCTTTCACTTTCGATCGCTACGTCGCGATCTGCCTCCCGAAACTGCGGACACGGTATTGTACGGAAAGAACAGCGAGCGTGATGATCGTGGCAGTGGTCGTATGTAGCTGTGTTCAGTCATTTACCTTTTACTTTGCAGGAGAGTCGGGGAAACCCAAGCCCGAGTACTATACATCATCCCTGTGGAGAGGTTACGAATTATTTGACACCATCATGAACCCATTATTACCAGTTGGTTTAATTCTGCTGTTCAATGTTTTAACCGCTAGATCTGTTATAGCAGCGAATATGGTTCGCCTTGGGTTTCGGAGAAATACTGACAAAAAAAGTGATCCAGAGGTTAAGAACCGGAGAAAGTCAATGGTTTTGTTATTCGCTCTATCTGCCAATTTCATATTATTGTGGATAACCAATATTGTACACTCCATGACGTGGGCAGCGGTGAACGTGTTTTTCACAGACAAATATTACAACACGCCAACATTTATCCTGCAAGAGTCTGGATATATGTTGATGTTGCTCAGTTCCTGCACCAACACGTGTATCTATGGACTAATACAGAGGAAATTCAGGGAAGAGCTGAAGAATGGGGCGAAATATCTGTTTACACTAAATGGGAAGCTTTGTAAATAAAATGTAAATGCAATTATCCCTAATTGTGTTTTGCTATAAATATGTAGAATTTTGTTGTTCAGTGGCGTACTGATTTCAACTTTCATTCGATAACTTACTGTTTTGCATAGAAACGTAACCAGCAGATTTAGCAGCAGCAAAGTGATAATTATTTTTGCGCACCACATGATTATTCATACGTATGACATCAGATTAAAGTCCTCTGTGGCAGACGAAGATCTAAGACTCACAACTAAGAATGACAAAAGTCAAATTTCACAGTAAATTTAATGAAAGAAGTACGCCGATGTCATGAGATACGACAATGAACATGTAAAAGAAGACAAAATGTACAAACCGCTCTGAGTCTGTAGAAGTTTGTAAAAATTTAAATGCCGAATCTGGGGAAACTTTTAAGTAGGCAGAGCCGCTGTTCTTTATTTTGACACCTGCAATATATGGTCTCGAATGGAACCACATTACTTTACTCTGACCTTGTCCCTTCCTTTCCATTCCTAATGAGGCTGACAGTCTTACCTGCAAATTTCCCTCCATAGATGCTGCCTGACTTGCTTAGCTTTACTTTGCATGTAAAAAAAAATCTCGGCTGAATGCAAAATGCGTGCTGTACGTTATGGTTTCGAATGCATGGGCATCTATCAATGATGACTTTGTCACGTGCTGAACTTCTGACGTCAATATGTATTCTTGGTGGGGGTGTGGGGTGTGATTGGGGACATCACATTCTCTTCACAATCACTTAATACGGATGCCAGGAATTTATGACCATATATAGGTTTTAGGCACCCGCAGAATTCCTACCTGGTGCCTTTCGTTTCCCATGAACTATATGACGTCTTTCAACCGCGTTTATACAAACTCATTGGGAATATAGTACTGTGTAACTTAGTTTCCTTCCATTAAATCAAATGAAACAATGTTCTAGTACAGGGGTTTCCGCACGTTTTTATGCCTCTATCAATGGTACGATCAATGCCATTGTTCTTAGGCCTCGATCAATACCCTCTATCAATGGTACGAGTACATGGACTCCAGAATGGAAACCTCTAATACAACAGAAAATATTCCGGTTGAATCTGCATTATGTCTACTTGATTTCAAAGTAGATGATGTCTTTTTTTAAAAAAATCCTCTTACCAGGGATCTGACCCGGCAGCACAGAAGTCTTTGCAAAACACAACGACCTTACTAATTCCAAGATGAAATTAATACCCCCTCATGTAAGTTTTTCCAACAAAGGATAATGCGTTTATATCTGCATCTTGCCTGAGTTTTGAATAAGCAGGGCGATCTTATTTCAAACCGTAGGTTTGAATATAGACAGAAAATACGTTGAATAGTTTTCAATTGTCTGCCACACATGAACAAGAGAGATTTCTGACTAAAATATGATTGTACTTGAATTGCATTCAATGGAAGATCATTAGACATAGCCCAGGCAAATTGAATAAACAACAGACGAACAAACAAACTGCAGTTAGACCTGTAGCGAGTGCTTCGGAAGAGGTCTGAAAGGGCTGTGGATACCGGCACAGATCAGTTATTACTGAGGCGAATACTAATGCAGGCGTTTGAGGCCTTTTGACACACTTCTCGTGTTGTCTTCTTATGTTCTGTCGTCTGTCCCTTCCACTCGTAAGTACTTCTGAAATCTGAAAGCTGATATATCAGAGAGCATACAAAATATGAGAATAACGCCCAAGAGACTGAAAAATGAATCTCGTCAAACATTTCTGAAATGAACCGCATACCTAGCTAATAAATGTTGTTTAAGTTAAAACAAGAGTAACAAATACTAAAGCAGTTTAAGTATTTGGAAATGATCAGTTATAGACATGTCTGATGGAGTTCAATTCAGGCAAGTGCGGGTGATGTACTTGGAATTCCAATTTAAGTGAAAGTATGCAATTAATGACAGACCGTTAACAGAATTGTGCACTATTGCTTTACAGAGTAATCTGTCCGCCTAGATATTGAGCTCACTGACATGTGTAGGCAAGCTGGAAGAAAGTTAAATGTGCAAATGCCATGTTTGCCTTCACTGCGACGGCCAGTGAGTGGAATAGTCAGGAATTCATTTAAACCTTCGGTCGGATTTCAGGTACAGTTTTGTAGTCAAAGACAATTACCAGGAGAATAGCACACAGAACATTACAGCACATTAAAGGCCTATCGGCCGACGACGTTATTCTGATCTTTTAAATCTACTATAAATTCAATCTAACCATTCGCTACAACACAGCTTACTATTTACCTAACCAATGTGCCAAACTGAGAGTTTTTAAATACGCCGAATATATCTGCCTCTACAAGCACTTCTAGAAGAGCGTTACATGCATCCACCATTCTCTGTACAACGCACATGTCTCTAACAAACTCGTAGAGGCAATAAGACAATAAGTAATGGGAATAGTTTCAAGTCATTCAGCCCATCGCGTGTACCCTGCCATTCCATCATGGCTGATCCCACATCGCACTCAACCCCATTCACCTGCTCTCTCGCCATATCCTTTGATGGTCCAACCCATCAGCAGTGTCCCATTCCAACTAAAATAATCCTCCACGTTATCGACAACTCAATCAACTTTCGTATCATCTGCAAACTTTCCAATCCAATACCGCCCCCACTAGCCCAACCAAGTCATTTTTAAAAATCGTAAGGGACAGTGATCTGAGAACAGATTCCGCTAAAGGCACCAACGGTTACTGAACTTCACGCAGAATACTCTGCAAACTACTACCATCTTCTTACTTCTCGGCGAAAGCTAATTCTGTATCCACGCAGCTACATTTTCCGGCTTGCATGTCTCCAGAATTTATGAATGACTCTATCAAACACCTTACAAAAGTCCTTATGAACCACTTCCACTGCTCTTCCTTCATCAATGTGCTTCATCACACCATGACAAAATTCAGCCAGGCTTGTGACTGATGACCAGAACCATGACCAGAAAGCCACGTTGACTATCCCTAATCAGACGACATTTCTTCAATACTAGTAAATCCTGTCTGCCCAATAATTTAGCCGCCGCTGAATCGAGACTCTGTTCTGTAATTCTCATCTTTACCTTTACCCCATTTCCCGAACAAAGGAATAACATTTGTCACCCCGGCCCCCCACCCCCCCCAATCGTCTGGTACCACTCCTCTGGCAAATGAGAATGCGGGCAGATTTTGAAAGTGCGCTTTACAAGGATGCTGTCTGAATTACAGGGTATGACCGGGAAAACAAGGAATTGACCTACAGGAAATCCCGTCAGTTTCGTAGACAGGATTGCAGGATGAGAACGTAAAGGAAAGCAGCAGAGGAATAATCGAACAAGTGTCACGTGTAGACTTGGTAGAACTTCGTCTGATGCACCGATTTTTGCGTATGGCCAACACTCTCCGTGCTTTTCCTCATCAAGCGTGGCTCAGTGACTCATATCGGGAATCACGTGATGAAGCTAGTGCGACGCGTGCCTGGACTGTGGACAATTCCATCCTCGCTATTAATCAGGCCAAAGCAGAAGATTCTGGACTACTTATGAAGCTTACTATGGGAAATATAGTGTACCCGTTAGGGCGTCACTGTGAATGGATTCATACTCAATATAATACCTGATTCATGTCAAATATAATAACACTACTGCCCGCTTGGTCTGGACATTGAGATATATTGTTTGTATCCAACTGGTTCCAGTGCAACCCCTTCAGTTGCCCCTGTTTCATGTATCCCTCATCGTACAGCGGAAGAGACTAATACAGCTGTATTTGCGACTCATTTTATGTCGATTGCGTTCACATTGTGCACCAGCATAACTTACTTGTCCAGTGATTTCTATTTCTTTTCCTGGAATGTAAATTTCTCTAGATGAGAAACCCAGGGTGATTTCCACATAATGTACGCAAACAGGAGGAAATCTACGGATGCTGGAAAGTCAAGCAACCCACACAAAATGCTGGTGAACGCAACAGGCCAGGCAGCATCGATAGGATGAAGTACAGTCGACGTTTTGGACCGAGACCCTTCATCAGGACGAACTGAACGAAGAGATAGTAAGAGACTGCACTTCTTCCTATAGATGCTGCCTGGCCTGCTGCGTTCCACCGGCATGCTGCTTTTGTCCCCCAAAGTTCCGGTTGCTGTTGAAAAATATTTCCCTACACTCTAGTTGGGAAATTCGCCGAAATATCTAGTTGTGGAAAACAGTCCCTCATATTCCAGCTGTAACTGCCGAAATGATTTATTTTCTAAACAGTTCTTCGAAATTGAGTGCGGCGCTGCCGTCGGCAGTGGCAGGAAGAAAACCATTGACCATTTGTGATCTGATCCAAGTTCTCAGCAGCACAGGGGTGAATGAGAAAGATTCAGATGTGTTGGCACTTCAACATTAGTCATTTTTGTTTCCGGTTCCATGATGTTTTATTACTGTCGGGGTCAAACCCAGATTGGAAAACTGCATAATCACAGAAACTTTATCGGTTCTTGATGACAATAGACAATAGACAATAGGTGCATGCTGAAGGAATATTTTGAGCTGAAGATGCTAAAAGCGTCTTCCAAGTTGCACGGACTCGTCACAATTTCTTTGTCGCAGTGCAGTACTGATTCGCCATTTATTTTGTCTCCAACTGATCACATTCGGATCTGATGACAGTGCTGTTTAAATTCGGATCTAATGACCCTGCCGTTTGCATACGGATGTGATGACCCTGTAGTTTCCATTCAGATTTGATGACCCTGTTGTTTGCATTCGGATCTATTTATCCTGCAGTCTGCATTCAATAGACAACAGACAATAGGTGCAGGAGTAGGCCATTCGGCCCTTCGAGCCAGCACCGTCATTCAATGTGATCATGGCTGATTATCCATAATCAGTAGCCTGTTTCTGCCTTCTCCCCATGACTCCGCTATCTTTAAGAGCTCTATATAACTCTTTCTTGAAATCATCCAGAGAACTGGCCTCCACTGCCGTCTGAGTCAGACCATTCTATAGATCCAAAACTCTCTGGGTGAAAAAAGGTTTTCCTGAACTTTCTAAATGGCCTACCCAGTATTCTTAAACTGTGGCCTTTGGTTCTGGTCTCCCCCAACATCGAGAACATGTTTCCTGCCTCTAGCATGTCCAATCCCTTAATAATCTTAGATGTTTCAATCAGATCCCCTCTCATCCTTCTAAATTCCAGTGTATACAAGCCCAGTCGCTCCAATTTTTCATCATATGACAGTCCCGCCATCCCGGGAATTAAACTCGTGAACCTGCGCTGCACTCCCTCAATAGCAAAAATGTCCTTCCTCAAATTTGGTGACCAAAACCGATCAAAGGACTCCAGATGTGGTCTCATCAGAGCCCTATACAACTGCAGAATGACTTCTTTGCTCCTATACTCAACTCCTCTTGTTATGAAGGCCAATATGCCATTAGTTTTCTTCACTGCCTGCTGTACCTGCATGAATACTTTCAGTGACTGAGGTACAAGAACACTTAGATCTCGTTGTACTTCCCCTTTTCCTAACCTGACACCATTCAGATAGTAATCTGCCTTCTTGTTCTTGCCACCAAAGTGGATAACCTCACGTTTATCCATATTAAACGGCATCTGCCCTGCATCTGCCCACTCACACAACCTGTCCAAGTCACCCTGCATTCTCCTAACATCCTCATCACTTTTCACACTGCCACCCAGCTTTGTGTCATCTGAAAGTTTGTTCATGTTACTTTTAATCCCTTCATCTAAATCATTAATGTATATTGTAAATAGCTGTAGTTCCAGCACCAAGCCTTGCGGTACTCCACTAGTCAACGCCTGCCGTTCTGAAAAGGACCCGCTAATCCTCACTCTTTGTTTCCTGTCTGCCAACCAATTTTCTATCCATGTTAGTGACCTACCCTCAATACCATGTGTTCTGATTTTGCTCACTAATCTCCTATGCGGGACCTTATCAAAGGCTTTCTGAAAGTCCAGGTACACTACATCCACCGGCCCTCCCTTGTCCATTTTCATAGTTACATCCTCAAAAAGTTCCAGAAGATTAGTCAAGCATGATCTCCCCTTTATAAATCCATGATGATTCGAACCAATCCTGTTACTGCTACCCAAATGTACTGCTATTTCATCTTTAATAAATTGACTCCAGCAACTTCGCCACCACTGATGTCAGGCTAACGTCTATAATTCCCTGTTTTCTCTCCCTCCTTTCATAAAAAGTGGGATAACATTAGTTACCCTCCAGTCCTCATGAACTGATCCTGAACCTATAGAACATTGGAAAATGACTACCAATGCTTCCACGATTTCTAGACCCACCTCCTTAAATACCCTGTGATGCAGACCATCTGGCCCTGGAGATTTATTAATCTTCAGTTCCATCAGTATACCAAACATCATATTGTGCCTAAAGTGAACTTCCTTCACTTCCTCTGTTACCCTCGGTCCTCTGGCCTCTATTACATCTGGGAAATTGTCTATGTCTTCCCTAGTGAAGACGGTTCCAAAGTACCTGTTCAACTTTTCTGTCATTTCCATGTTCCCCATAATAAATTCACCCGTTTTTTCGTTCAAGGGCCCAACTTTAGTCTTAATTTTCCTCTTCACATACCTAAAGAAGCTTTTATTATCCTCCTTTATATTCTTGGCTAGCTTACCTTCGTACCTCATATATTTTCTCCGTATTGCCTTCTTAGTTATCTTCTGTTGCTCCTTAAAAGTATCCCAATCCTCTGGCTTCCCGTCCATCTTTGCAATGCTTTATTTTTAAAGTGTCATTGCCTTCCTTTGTTAACCACGATCGCCCCCTACTCCTCTTAGAATCTTTCTACCTCTTTGGAATGAACTGATCCTGCACCTTCTGTATTATTCCCAGAAATCCCTGCAATTATTGCTCCAATGTCATCCCTGCTAGGGTACCCTTCCAGTAAACTTTGGCTGGTTCTTCCCTCATGGCTCCATAGCACCCTATTCAGATCTGATGATCCTGTTGTTTGCATTCGGAAATGATCATCCTGCTGTTTGCATTCGGATTTGATAACCCCGCTGATTGCATTCGGAGCTGATGACTCCGCTGTTTGCGTTCGGATCAGATGACTCTACTCTGATTGTGATTCTAACTTTCAGCAAATTTGTTGATACTTTCTTAACATTCTTGAAGCTGAAATTATCGGAATTGATAAAGTGTGACAGCTTCTGTATTATATTGAGGTGCACTCCAGTTGTGAGGTGGTACGTTCTTACTGTGTGTTTCGAGTTCATATAAAATCCATCACTACTCGGAGCAGAAAAAAGAGACGTGATGCATTTTTGTTTATTTTTCTGCTGATTTTTATTCTTACGAAAATGTGATTACAGATGATTTTCGTCTTTTCACATTTTCTCCGACAACGGAATCTCCGAAAACACGTACGGCGTGAATTATTTCTGAGTGATCCACTCTGCGTGCGGCTCCATCCATTTCGATATTTCAAATGATTTTAAGAGAGGTAATTCACCAGATGCTGGAAATGCAATGCAACACACACACACACACACACACACACACACACACACACACACACACACACACACACACACACACACACACA
>JAUOBT010047317.1:0-10541 GCA_032362145.1 Hypanus berthalutzae
GAACAGGACACTGTGAACAGTTCTCACAGAGGAAACAAACGGGAAAGCAATGATAATTGAGTTGATACAAAACGAAATTCATTAAATTGCACTGGATCATATGGACATCCTCTTAATTCGCCACATCGTCCAATTTCACACCGCCGGGAATTGTAGAAAAAGAAATATATCTTCCGTTCTCATAATTCCCCACATCGCCCAATTTTACCTCGTCGGGAACAATAAAACCCATCCTCATAATTCTCACATCGCCCAATTTCACCTAGCGGGAACAATAAAACCCATCCTCATAATTCTCACATCCCCCAATTTCACATCGCCAGGAATGCCAGAAAAGAATAAAACGCCCGGTCCCGACCTAATCGACACAATCGATACAGTCTATATCATGAGAGACGGGTTCCATTCTGAGCGGTACCGTACATGTCATTGCTTGCTACGTTAAAACAGGATAATCTATTGCCCATATCTGTATTTTTTGTCTGACAACGATTGCTCAATGCAAACTGTCTTTTGCACATGGGAATATATCCGAGATTATACTTCAGATTTCATACCTTATAGGGAATTAGAGAATCGTTCCTGTTATTGCTGATGGACTAGACAGTTCAGAGAGATGGGGTAGAAAAGGAATAGAAGGGTGGGGAGAGGGGTAGAGAGAGGAGGATAGGGTGAGGAGACAGAGATGTGGGACGAGATGGAGAGAGGGGACTGGGGGGTGTGGGTAGTGAGTCTCATCTCCTCTCCTCACCTCTTTCTCCCCTCCCCTCCTTAGTCTGATTCCTTCCTCTTCCCCAACCCCTGCAGAAAATGGTGGTGATCCACGCCAACCAGCCCGCGCCGCCAGACCTCTGCTCCGTCTTCGCCAGCAAGATGGCGTACCCGCCTGCTTTTGACGGCCCCAGTGACGACACGTTCCCATACTCCACGGGACAGACTGAAGGATTCGGGCCGAGCGACAAGAGGCTCGGCCCGAAGGAAAAGTCAAGGCGGGATTTTGGAGACGGAGGAGGAAGGAGGAAAACGGTGCTGGCCACATTCCTCCCGTGGGAACCCCACCTCACACAGTTCCAGATACCTTGTCCCACCCTGTCCCCTGTCCCACCCTCGCCATCCTGTCACTCCTGAAACACTCAGCTCTCTGTCTCTTCGCTCTCCCCTCTATCACCGCCTACCTCACCCTGGCTGGCGGCCATTTTGTGATGGTTACTCTTGACAACCGCTCTCCCAACATCATAGAATGGGGAGCAGCCTTTTCCTCACCTTCCACTCACTTCCCTCCCTGTTTATTCAATCTCAACGCCCCGTCGCTCCTCTTCTTTCCCTTCTTCATCGCTCTCTCGACAGTGGGACTGAATGAGAAGTGGCAAGGCCCATTGGGAAGTAAATGGTGGGACTGAATGTGAAGGGATGGGGGGCATTGGAAGACTGGACAATGCAAGCGAATGAGTAGGGATGCGTCCCATTAGGAATGCGGAAGGGATGGTGTCATTTGGAGTGCGGATGGTGGGAAAGATTTGGAAAGAATGGCATTTGATTGGGATCGCGGCCCGTGTGAGTGGACGTGAAGGGGTGGAGTCCCGCTTTGCAAAATTATCCGCATCTTCGATTTCATCCTGGGCTACTTCTCGACCCTAGAAGTGAAATGTGATTGTTAGAGCCAGTCGTCATGCACCCACCCAAGGAGATCCCCACTCTGCCTTCCCCCTCTCCCGCGGCGTTATTTCTCTCCCCCTCGCGGTAGCTCTCCCTCTCTACACGCCTCTATCTTTCCTACCAAGCTCCCTCCGAACCCTCCCTCCCCTTTGTTGTAGCGTCCCCTCTCTCCGCAGCTACCCCCTCTTCTCCCCTCCGCACCTTCTCTTTCTCTCCTCCCCTCCTCAATCTGAACCCTCCCTCTACCCCTGGCAGAGGTGATCCATGCTAACGAGTCCGCCCTGCCAGACCTCGCCTCCATCTTCTCCAGCGAGCCCGCGCCCTCTCCTGCCTTTGACGGGCCTCAGTGACGTCACCCTGCCCACTCTACAGGACTGTCTGAAGGATTCGGGCCGAGCGGCCTCAGGCGGGTAGCAAAACAAGGTCAATGCGGAATTTTGGAAAGTGGGGTGGGGTGGGGTAAAGGTGCCAGCATCTTCTCGTAGCCATATTCCTCCCCATGATTTCCTGCCGGTTCCAGCTCCCTTGTTACAAGTGACCCTCTCCCATCTTCGCGATCCTCTCACTCCGGAAACAATCGCTCCCAGTCCCCTCGCTCTCCTCTCTGTCACCGCCCATCTTACCCTGGCTGGTGGCCATTTTGTGGTCGATATCACGAACAACCGCTCTGGTAGCATCGCCGAACCTTTTGCTCACCGTACGCTTACTTCCCTCGCTGTTTGTTCAATCCTAGCTCCTCATCCCTCCTCTCCTTTCCCTCGGTGCCCGTTCTCCTGACTCTCCATTTCTCCATTTAACCTTCCGCCGACAGCCATCTTGTGAAATTGTGAGACCCTCCTTCCACCACGAAGTGTGTCACGTCCTCACACTCACCATCTTGTCATCCTCCTTCCCATCCTATCACTCGCACACCCCTTCCCTCTTTCTCCTCCCTCTCTTCTCCCCACCACATCAATGCTCTGCATATTATGCCGGTTGGCTGCCATTTTGCGATGCTAATTTTAGCCTCTCTTCATCGCCCTCTTTCTCTCTCTGTTACCCAGTGAGTCAATCCCCTACTCACCCTCTCACTCATGACACCCTTCCCTCTCTGTCCCCTTGTCCTTTCACCCGCCATTTTCTGTTGGGAAATTTCGCTCCCCCACCCAGTCCCTTCCCTTCGTCGGGGAGTGAGTCTCTTCCCTCTCTCTCCGTTGCGACACGACAATCCGTCCCATCAGCCCTGACCACGACCCCGAACCCCTGCTCCCTCTTTCCCCCTCGAACACACTCCTCTCCTTTCTTGCCGTCCGTCTTATTTGCGATGGAGATGTCTTACTCCTCTATTGGATGAGACACTCCCCCACATTTCCCATCCAGTTCCTCACCACACTGTCCATAATTCTCACTCCCTCCAGGTCCCATCACTTCCGCTCCCTTCATGTCGTTTCACTCCTCCTCACCCCTTCTGGCAGTATTCCCAGTTTAGGATATGGAGACCGGGTACCCTGTATAACTTCCGGGGTGCTATGTGGACATCGGGAATGAGGCGCAATAAATCTCCCGGAGCGGGGACACTGAAACCATAAACCTCCCTCAACACACGCCACCTTCTACTATCTTCACTAAGTCCTGCCGAAGTTCCCGAAGATCGACAGAGCCTCGTCAGTTTTATAAATTCGTCAACATCCACATGGCCCTCGGCTTTCCTGGTAACGAATAAATCAACGGCGATCTTCTCAAATTACGGAAACGCAGCCCAGAGTTCTGTCAAATACGGAATTCGGGCGTCTTCGCCAAGTTCCAGGATCCCAATCCAGTTGGAAATGAACTGGAAGGGGTTCCATTGGGAGGCAGACGGTGGGAGTGAATCGGAAACGCTGGGTTCCTTTGGGAGTGCGAAAGATGAGAGTGAACGAGAAGAGGTGGGGTCCATTGGGAGTTCGGGCGAGCTTGATTGGAAGCGCGGCCCATGTGAGCGGACTAGAAAGGCCTGGTCCTTCTTAGGAGTGCCCACGGCGGGAGAAGACAGGAAGAGGCGAAGTCCCGTTTTTGCAAAATTATCCTCATATTCGATTTCATCCCGGGCGACTTCACAATCCCATAAACCAGATGTAATTGTTAACCGCGAGGGTTGTGACATCCATCCTTATTCCCCTGGCCGTGTGTGCCCCCTCACACCCTCGCCGAACCGTCCCCCTGCATCCGTCCCTGTCGTTCCACTACATCTCTCCTCGTCTCTCTGATCTCCTAGACAGAGACTCATCTCGTGTGTGTGAGAGTTTGTGCGTATGTGTGTATGTGTGTGTGTGTGTGTGTGTGTGTGTGTGTGTGTGTGTGTTGGGGGGAGAGTGTATGGGGTTCCCTGTGCTACAGCTTCAAGCGGAGAGTGTCCTCTCTAATTCGTTTCAACTGAAGAACTTGATATATCTCACTCTACAGATACATTTTCTCCGTGTCTGGGCACGAGAGGGCGAGATTGGACTGTGCAGAGGGAGCTTCATTCTGTGCCTGACCCCAGGAGTCTGTGATGGGATGGTGTGGAGGGAGCTGCACTCTGTGTCTGACATCGAGATTGTTTAATGGGATTGTGTGGACGGAGATTCTCTCAGTGTCCGACCCTGGGAGTGTGTGATGGGACGGTGTTGAGGGAGATTAACTCCGTGTCTGACCCCGGGAGGATGTGATGGGACGGCGTGGAGGGATCTTCACCCCGTGTCCGACCCTGGGAGTGTGTGATGAGACGGTGTGGAGTGAGATTAACTCCGTGTCTGACCCCGGGAGGATGTGATTGGCTAGTATGGAGGGATCTTCACCCCGTACTTAACGCCGGTATTCCATCCCCCATCTATCTCGTATACCTGACCTTTGTGGAATCAAGTCTGATATTGTAGTCTATTTTAACCGTCTGCCTGGGACAGGAGGGGGGGGGTACAATTAGGCAGGAAGTGGGCTGTGTCGAGATGAGATCCTGGACACCCAGGCTCTGTCAGTCCGACCTCCTTCAGCTTGGAGCTGAGGCGCTACTGTGTCAGTGTGAGGAGCTCCGACCCACTGTTGCAGTGCACAGGGTGCGGGGGGCAGCAGAAACCTCAAATAAAACTCGAGTCCGGCACCAGGACAGGAAGTTACAGCGGTTTATTGATTCCATCATGACAAATGTAAGTTAAACAATGTGTTAGCTGCTGTCGTGCTGGAATAAATAAGCTGCTCCCGAATCGCTCATGGTTGCACACAATTAACTGACCGGCGACAACGAGTGACAGTTTGAATAACCAGTCTCGTTTCTCACCGTCACTCTGCACCGATTATTAAAAAATTACATTTCAGGGCCGGGGCCGAGATCGCTGCAGATTCAGGGTCACTGCCGAGGTATTTCTCATAATATTTGGAAACTGTGCATCAAATTCATATTAGTAAACTTAGAATAAATGACGTTGAAAACGATAAGGCATCGGAAACAAACTTCTTAGGAGTGGTAATTGTAGTGCTCTCGCACAGGTGTAAAAACTCTAAACACCAAGTATAAACCGATCGATGAGGCGCGATCTCAGTAAGATTAACCGTTTACTGTTCACTCTTCCACATTAACGAATGGTGAAAACTGTTGATAAAACAATACAAAATATATACAGTATTTGTTTCCTTCTTGGCATCGCATTTATATCATAAATATTTGTAAAAGTAAAACTACAAGAAACTATATTGCATTAAAGTTCAACATACAGACAGAATCTACATACGCCATCAACTGGCTTTAAATACACTTCAACACAATCTATCCGCAACTCTTTAAATAACAAAGAACATAAACTTTATCAACCGTCATTGCTTATAACAGAATTAGCGTTAACATTATTACTTCAATATATCGATTATCTTATGAACTGTGACGATTCTCAGAGCATAGAATGAAACATTTCTCGCGCTGATTCTGCACACACAAGTCCCCTCTTTCCCGTTTCTCCAAACCGGTATTTTCCCACAAGACGCGGCTAAACCGCGTGTCATGTAATCGCATGCCGCGATACCTTACAGCTAATGAATTTACTTTCAACAACCGTAACTTTAACTCGAAAACGATGATAAACGGATTACTAAAGCGAAAATATAATAAACTAAATGAATGCCTTAAGGGCAATAGAGTAATAGGTAATAAATAAAATTGAATAGTGTCAAAGCAAAAATGACTAAATCTATTGCAATATTGTACAAAGCGCAAGATGACTTAAATCAGGAATCTTTGTTCAGTTCTAGTCCCATGCATGATTTACTGCAAATGCGAACTGAATGTTTCTACTCCAAAAGAAAGCCATACGAATTATAGATAAGACATGTTATTATGAGCCAACTAATCCACTATTTATTCAACTAAACACTTTAAAGTTCAGAGATTTCGTAGATTTTAAAATAATACAAATTATATATAAAGTATAAAATGGACAGTTACCACAAATTATCCTAAGGTTTAAGAGGAACCTGTATATTTCAAAAACAAAGAATAAGAACAAATGAAAAACTCATTGTATTTCAATCAGAGGGGTGAATTTAAGTTTAAAAAAATAAAAAAAATAACTTAATGAACAAATATAAAATACATGTGATGTAATGTGATGATTGAAGCAAAATATATTATTTTGTAAGTGAGAGGGGTAGCTGTAATAAGCTGTAGCTTCAGACTACACCCTTTCGGTCTGTTATGAAGTATATCTATGTTTTTGTTTCTTTTTATTATTTAATTTTCTTATGGAATCATCGTTGAATTTGATGCTTTTTCTTATGTTTGTACTGACCGAAAAAAAACTAATTCATCCATTTAACAACGTTATATTAGCCAGACTGAAGAATAGACCACATTCAGCAAAGTGAGCAAAAGGATTCTCTCCCGAGACAGTGGTGACACAGACTGAGCCCCGACACTCGGGCTTTTCCTGTCTGTGTAAGTCCGCGGGGTCTCACGTGGTAGAGACTCGAAGCCGCATATCCGGCGGAAGCTGCGCCGCGGGACAACAGGCGGAAATCCGTCACCTCGGGAACACTGCAAACGTCACAGAGCACGGTGCTGAAGCCAATTCTGTTAGAGCGGTTGGGAATTAAACCTGGTGCGCGGCCATTAAAGGTAAGGACGTAAGTTAAGGGCGAGGGCGGGAATCGGACAAAAATGACCCCATCCCGCGGACGGGGATGTTCACACATCAGATGTTCACACGGTCACTGCCAGTCTGGGACTGGTTTCCTGCAGAGATCTCAGTTCCTTCTCCCTGGTCCGACTGAAGTGATTCCTCGCCAGCCTGAAACAGATGGGAGAATAAAGATGAAATGAACAGATTACACAACAATGTCAGTAACAAGGGACTGTGGTTAATGTTTCAACAACACTCACAGACAAATATCACCAGAAAACCCACAGATCCACTGACATATTAACACATTGATCATTAGCACAAACACTCACCAGATACACTCCAGATTTGGGTGGGTCAATATGAGGCGGCGGAGAGTGGGAACAGATCGGTCTGTCAGCGAGTTTAATTCCAGGTCCAGCACCGTCAGTGATTGGTTTGTACTAAGAGCGGAGACGAGATCCTCGGCACCAGAATCTGTGAGACCGACACTCCACAGCCTGGAGATGAGAGAGAGTGAGGGTGAAGGACTCGGAGAGACAGGAAACGGTACAAATCCCCAGTGTTTATCAGTAACACAATTACTGATCACATTAATATTCAGTGTCAGACACCCAGTGACTGTAAACACAATCCCCCACAGTCTGGTACTTACTCCAGTTTCTGTATTTTACACTCCGGGATCCTCAGAGCCGCAGACACCAGTTTCACTCCTGAATCTCCCAGTTTATTCCGCCCAAGTCTAAACACAGACAAAATGATGAACAAAGTGATTCAAATCGTGTGTCTCAGGGAATTTCTCCCGCTCGCATAACTCAGGAAAAATTAAACCCTTCATTATATCACTGCTGAGAGTTTCCATTACTGTCAATATCCCTCACTGACCAGCTCCAGCGTATACAACAAATGTCAGTAATTTAGTCTGTCGATGTGACCCTGTAAACTCAAAATATTCGGTCCCATTCCCCGATGGTAAGAAAACTGTCCCTGACGTGAGTGAGTGGGGAGGTGTAGGGCCAGAGGGTGGAAGAAAGTCTCACAGTGAAGAAGATTTGTGAATGAGGCAGTGTCGAATGGAGCTGGTGTAAGACACCACACCTGAGGAAGGAAAATACGGAAGAGATTCCCAAGGGGAAGGGGGATGGGGAAGAGATATCCCACAGGAGCAAGGGGGATTGGGTAGAGATATCCCACAAGAGGAAGGGGGTTGGGGAAAGGAGATCCCACACGAGGAAGGGGAATGGGGAAGAGAGATCCTACATGAGGAAGGGGAGTGGAAAAGTGAGATCTTAATGGAGGAAGGCGGGTGTGGAAGGCAGATCGTACAGGAGGAAGGTGGATGGAGAGGACAGACCCTACTGCAGGAAGGGGAATGGGGAGAAGAGATCAACAGGAGGAAGGGGGTTGGGGAAGAGAGGTCCCACAGGAGGAAGGGGGATGGGCAAGAAAGATCCCACAGGTGGAAAAGGGGATGGGAAAGAGAGATCCCACAGGAGGAAGGGGGATGGGGAAGTGAGTTAAAAGGGGAAGTAGGGGATAGGGAAGAGAAATCACAAAAGAATGGAGATGGGGTAGAGAGATCCCACAGGAGGAATGGGGATTGAAAGAGAGGTCGGACAGGACGAAGGGGAATGGTTAAGAGAGATCCCACAGCAGGAACGGTATTGGAGAAGAGAGATCCCACAGGAGGAAGGGGATTGGGGAAGAGTTATCCCACAGGAGTAAGGGGATGGAGAAGTGAGATCCCACAGGGGAAGTGGAATGGGGAAGCGAGCTCCCAATGGAGGAAGGAGGATAGGGAAGAGAGGTTCCTCAGAGAGAAGGTGGATGGGGAAGATATCCCAATGGGTAAGGGTAATATGGAAGAGAGATCCCACAGGAGGAAGGAGGTTGTTGAAGAGAGATCCCACAGGAGGAAGGAGGTTGTTGAAGAGAGATCATACAGGAGGAAGTTGAATGAGGAAGAGCGATCACACCGGAGGGAATGGATAAATAGATCACACAGGAGGGAACGGTTTTGGGAAGAGAGATCCCACAGAAAGAAGGGGTATAGGGAAGGGAGTTCCCACATGAGAATGTGGGATGGTGAAGAGAGGTCCCAAGGGAGAATGGGGTGTGGAGAAGTGCATTCCCAATAGAGGTGACGGGGAAGAGAGATCCCACAGGAGTAAGGGGGACGTGCAAGAGACTTCGCACAGCAAGAAGGGTAATGGGGAACAGAGATCCTATAGGATGGGGGATTGGGAGGACAGATCTCACAGGACGAAGGGGGATGGGGCAGAGAAATCCCCCTGGAGGAATGGGGATGGGCAAGAGAGATCACACAGGAGGAGGTGGGATGGGGAACAGAGTACCCACATGAGAAAGTGGGATGGTGAAGAGAGTTCCCAAAGGAGGCAGGGGGATGGGGCGGTGACATCGCAATGGAGGAAGAGTGATAGGGAATTGGGATCCCACGGAAGGAAGCGGGATGGGGAAGAAAGATCCCACAGGGGAAGGAGGATGGGGAACCGAGTTCCCAAAGGAGGAAGAGGGATGCGGAAGAGAGATCCCACCGGCGGATTGGGGGTGAGAAAGGTAGGTCCCACAGGATGTGGAGGGTCGGTGAAGAGAGATCCCACAGGAGGAATTGGGATTGAGAGACAGATCTCACAGGAGGAAGAGGAATGGGGAAGAACGTCCTCTCAGGAGGAAGGGGAATGGGAAAATGAAAGAGAGATCCGACTGGAGGAAGGGGGCGTTTACGAGAGATTGCACAGGAGGAATGTGATTGTGAAGAGAGATCCCATGGAAAGAAGTTAAAGATTCCACAGTAGAATGGGGAATAGGGAAGAGAGTTCCCACTGGAGGAACTGGAATCTGGAAGTCTGATCCGACACGATAAGCTGTATTGAGAACAGAGATCCAAGAGCAGGAATAGAGATTGGGAAGAGAGGTCCCACAGGAGGAAGTGGGATAGAGAAGCGAACGCCCACAGGGGTAATGGGGAAGGGAGTAGAGATTCCACGGTAGAAACGGGAATAGTGATGAGGAATCCCACCAGTGGAAAGGGGATGTGGAGGAGGTCCCACAAATGGAAGGGGAATCGGAAATGTTGATCCCACACGAGGAGTGGCAATTGGGAAGATAGGTACGACTTTTGGATTGGTGATGGGGAATAAAAATCCCACAGGAGGATGGGGATGGGGAATTGAGATCCCGCAGGTGTTTGGGTGTTTGGAACGAGAGA
Source organism: Hypanus berthalutzae (assembly GCA_032362145.1). Classification (NCBI taxonomy): domain Eukaryota; kingdom Metazoa; phylum Chordata; class Chondrichthyes; order Myliobatiformes; family Dasyatidae; genus Hypanus; species Hypanus berthalutzae. The sequence continues at coordinate 9,988 of JAUOBT010047317.1, forward strand.
TCCCACGGGAGGAAGGGCGATGAGGAAGAGATATCCCACAAGACGAAGGGGGTGGGGAAGAGAGATCCCACAGCGGGAAGGGGGATGTGGAAGAAACACTTCACTGGAAGATGGGGGAGGGGAAGAGAGATCCCGCAAGAGGAATCCGAGGGTAAACGATAATCGTTCATGACAAAGCAATGCAGAACTATATTGTACGGGAGTATTGGGTCTGAATAGAGACCCAGAGGAGATGGACCCCTGTTGTCTGGGTATCTGGCAGTGAGGTAAGTCACACACGGGGAATGGCATTGGAGAACAATCTCACAATGGTATTTCCATCCCTCTCACCGCGACACTCCACTGACAGTCTCATATCCCTCGCCCGGATGTGGGTGCGAATCTCTGACCCACCTGCTGCAGTCAGTGTCGTTTTAGGTGTCAGTAACAGTGAGAAGGAACATTGTTATGGACGTGTCACAGGCTGCGAGAAGCACCGCCATTCCTGTGATTTACTACCATTAAACCAATGGCCGTTGTTCACTGATCTGATGAAGTCTCCAACATCCCTTCAC
>JAUOBT010047397.1:0-10533 GCA_032362145.1 Hypanus berthalutzae
GCCTGCCCCCGCTCCAATTCTACAGCCACGCAATAATCTGCCACTTAATTCTATTTCAATCCTAGGTGTAGCGGTCACAGGCTGTAATCCCGAGATTACTGTCCTTGAGGTCCTGCTTCACAGCGTCCTTCGTATGTCCCTATATTCTTCTTCTTTCAGGACCACCTGCCTTTTCCTTCCTAAATAGGTGGTAAAAATATGAACCAGGACTTCTGTCTGCTCACAATCCATTTTCAGGACGCGTCCAGAAATACCCTGGATCCTGGCAACTGCGAGGCAAGCTGCCATCCGTGTTTCCTTTTGGCGTTAATAGAATCGCTTATCTATCCCCCTGAGAATAAAGTCCACTATCATTGCTGCCATCCTTTTCAGTTACCTACCGTTCCGAGCCAGAGGGCCAGATTTAGTCAAGGCTAAACTTTTGCTTCCTTCCCTTGAATGAGGAAGTGGAAGGATTGGTTAGTAAGTTTGCTGATGACACAAAGACTGGGGGTGTTGTGGGTAGTGTGGAAGGCTGTCCGAGGTTACATCGGGACATTGATAGAATGAAAAACTGGGCTGAGAAGTGGCAGATGAATTTCAACCCAGATAAGTGTGAAGTTGTTCATTTTTGGTAGGTCAAATCCGCTGGCAGAATATAGTGTTAATGGGAAGATCAGAGTGTGGAGGATCAGAGTGGATCTGAGGTCCGAGTCCATAGGACGCTCAAAGTAGCTACAAAGGTTGAGTCTGTGATTAAGAAGGTGCATGGTGTATTGGCCGTCATCAATCTTGAAATTGAATTTATGAGCAGAGGGATAACGTTGCAGCTATAAAGGACCCTGGTAAGACCCAACTTGGAGTACTGTGCTCAGTTCTGGTCGCCTCACTACAGGAAGTATGTGGAAGCCATAGAAAGGGTGCAGAAGAGGTTTACAAGGATTCTTCCTGGCTTAGGGAGCATGCCTTATGAGAATAGGTTGATTGAACGGGTCGTTTCCCCTTGGAGCAATGGAGGATGTGAGGTGACCTGATAGAGTTGTATAAGATGATGAGAGGCATTGATCGTGTGAATAGTCAGAGGCATTTTCCCGGGCTGAAATGGTTGTCACGAAACGACACAGGTTTACGTTGCTTGGGGGTAGGTACAGAGGTGATGTAGGGATATTTTATTTTACTCAGCGACTTGTGAATGCGTGGAATGGGCAACCGCGACGGTAATGAAGACAGATACAACAGTGTCTTTTCAGAGACATTTGGAGACATTTCTCTAAATAAATGTTGCAGAACGAGTCTGTTTGGTGCAAGTTTAACTGAGTGATCCAAATTAAAATTGATATAACATTATGTGCAGCAGAATCCGGAATTCACTTGTACGTTTATCCGCAATCAGTGTTTAAAATGCTGATTGAATATTTTTTAAAAAATCAGCATAAGAACTGTTAGTGGTAATGTAGGCCATCTAGGCGCAGGGGCAGTATTTGTCATTAAGGAGTATCAGTCTGATGCCAGTAAAAGTAAACCAAAGGATGAACATTGTTTCGAAAGTACAGGCAAGAAGGCAGATTGTACAGCGTTGCTCTGTTGGTAGAAATTAAATCAAATCATTAGAAAGGTTGTGGTTGGGGTGACACGAGTCCGCAGTGATCCTACTGCCCCTCTTACACACCTGTCCTTGTAAATGTCCTGAATCATGGGGAATTCACAATACAGATGTCCTTGGCTGTCTGCACCACTCTCTGCAGGACCCGGTGACTAAGGGAGGTACGGTTTCCATACCAAGAGATGATGCAGCCAGTCAGGATGCACTCAGTTGTGTCCCTGGAGTAATTTAGTAGGATCTGAGGGCCCACACTAAACTTCCACAAGCGGCTGAGGTGACCCCACAGCTGGTGTGTACAGGTCACGTGAGGTTCTCGGTGATGTGGAAGTCGAGGAACTTAAAGCTGTTTACCGTCAATCACAGATGCATTGCTGTCCATAGGTGTTATCCCGTCTCCATCCCTCCTGTAATCAACAATCAGCTCTTTTGCTTTTGCGACATTGAGGGAGAGGTTGTTTTCTTGACATCACTGTGTCAGAGAGTTGACTTCTTCCCCGTAGGCCACCTCCTTAACGTTTGAGATAAGAACAATCAATGTCGTGTCGTTGGCCAATTTAATTAGCAGATTAGAGCAGTCCGTGGCGACACATTCACGTAAAGGAGGAGACTCGGTAAGCAGCCCGGAGAGGTTCCAATATTGAGAATCAGAGAGTTGGAGGTGAGGGAGCCCAATCTTACAACCTGCTGACGATCTTAGAGGAAGTCCAGAATCCGAGGTCTCTGAGCTCCTCCTAATCAAGCCTGTATGGAATTACTGTATAGTTTTGAATGCTGAAAAACTATCCAAGAACAGCATTTCCATATGAGTATCTCCAGATGTGCAAGGGCGGCATGTAGAGCAGTGGCTATGGCGTTGTCTGTCGATAGGTCGTGTCTGTCGGCGAGTTATAGGGGGTCCAGTTTGCCAGCTGCAGATGTAATCCTTGTACAGCGTCTCAAAGCATTTGCTTATTAAGTTTCTGCAGAAATATTCTAAAGGAAAGATGACACAAGCGTAACTAATAGGAGAAGTGAAAGCCAACATGGAAACCAAAGAGAGAAAATAATAGAGTAAATGAGTGGGAAGTTAGAGGAATAGGAAGCTTTTAAAATGCTACAGAAGGCAACTACAAAAGTCATTAAGAAGTTAAAGATAGAATCTGAAAATAAGATAGACCATAATGTTAAAGAGGATACTAGAAGTTTCCTCAGATACATAAATTGTAAAAGAGACGCGAGAGGGGATGTCGGAGCAATGGAAAACGATGCTGGAGAGGTATTAATGGTGCACAAAGAAGTGGTGGACGGTAAATACCTATTTTGTATTAGGTTACACCGTGGAAGACTCTAGCAGTATGGTGGAATTTCCAGGCGAAAGGGGTCATGAAATTTGTAAAGTTGCGATCACGAGAGAGAGGGCTCTTGGGCAGCAGAAAGTCCTGAAGGTAGACAAGTCATGTGGGGCGGATGGTGTGCACCGCAGCGTTCTGGATGAGGTATCTGCTGAGATGTTGGTGCATGATCTTTCAAGAATCACCAACATTTGGAATTGTTTTCGAAGGTTGAAAAATTGCAAATATCACTCTACCTATCAAGAAAGAAGAGAAGCAGATGGAAGGAAACGATAGGCCTGTTAGTCTGACCTCAGCGGTTAGGAAGATATTGGATTCGATTATTAAGAATGACGTTTCAGGGCACTTGGAGGCATATAATACACTAAACGTAGTCAGCAGGGTTTACTCAAGGGAAAATGTTGTCTGACAAATCTGCGGGAATTCAGTGAAATGGTGACAAGCAGGACTGCCAAATAGGAATAAGTTGATGTTGAGTTCTTAGAATTTTATAAGGTCTTTGACAAATTGCCACACATGCGGTTGTTTGCAAGCCTCGAGCCCATGATATTATAGGGACGGTTCTAGCATCGATAAAACAGTGGTTGTTTGATAGGAGCTAAAGAATGGGAATAAAAGGGAGATTTTGTGTTTTGCTACCTGTTAATAATGGTGTTGTACATGGGACTGAGTTAAGACCAATTATTTTTACGTTGTATGTTAATGATATGGATAATGAAATTGTTGCCATTTGCAAGGTTGACAGACGACTCGAAGACCCGTGGAGGTGTAGGAAGCTTTGAGCAAGTAGTGAGGCTACAGAAGGACGCAGAGAGATTATAAGAATGGCGAAAGAACTGGCGGATGGAATACAGTGTCAGGAAGTGTATGGTCATGCCCTTTGTTCGAAAAAATGAAAGAGACGACTGTTTTCTAAATAGAGAGAAAATACAAAAATCGGAGGTGAAATGAAAATTGGGAATCCTTGTGCAGGATGTGATGGGACTGGAGGCGCTTCAAAGGAAGTTAACGATTTTTTCCAGGATTAAATGGCTCATTCTTTGAAGAGCTTTTGATGGCTCTGGGTCTGTATTCATTAGAATTCAGAAGAATGATAGATGATCTCATTGAACCCTATCGAATAATGAAAGGCCTTGATGGAGTGAATGCAGAGACGGTATTGCCTATGGCGGGCTAGTCTACGACCAGACGACATAGCGTTAGAATATCGGAGTGCCCTTTTTGAATAGAGATTTGAAGGAATTCCTTTAGCCAAAGAATGCTAAATGGGAATTATTTGCAAGAGGCAAATAATATATTTAAAACACAGTTTAATCGATTCTTGATTAGTCAGGTCATAACGCGATACGGGAAGAATGCAGGAGATTGGGTTTGAGAGGAAAATTGGATACACCATGCTGTAATGGCAGAGCAGAGTCGATGGGGCAAATGGTCTAATTTTGCCCCTGTGTCTTATGGTCTTTTAGCCAGCTCATCAGATTGTTTTACGGGATTAATACAGACAGAAGTTGAGAAAATGTGGAGAATGCAATAGAAATCGTTATTCTTAATGGAGATCGGACATCAGATCGGCATTGAGTACAGAGAGATCAAAAGGCATCCTGATTTTTAAAAGAAAGTTCGTGCAGCTGAACACGTCTTGTGCAAATGCAGGTGAATCCGTTCTGACGAAGTGTATGAAATCAAATGAAAGGTATAGAAGATACTTTCTACCCATGATCTTATTGAGCGAAAAGAACAAGCGTTATTCAGCAACATATATTATCCCTTAAATAATACTAGGAGCTCAATTTTTGATCATTGTTTGTAACATTTGTTAAATATTTTGGAGTAGTCAAGTGTTCTGTGCTTTATACCGAACGGCCCGTGTGTATGCTGGAAAAGAACGTTCAGCAATCGCATTCACAAACCGCAGCTAATGTCGTTTGGGCCTGTAACTTTTTATTATCAAAGATCCTTGGAATATCGCTGTCGATCTATTTCACATGCTTAGAGGAAGATACATAGAGCGTGTTTTATTGAGATACATGTTATCCGCTGTTACTGTGACTTTCAGCACTCAAACCACACAAAATAACTGGAGCGAACGAATGAAAAGAATGAAACTGTTTTCCCTTTCAAGAAAGACTTGTACTCCATCTCACCTCCGGAGCTAAACTCCTGCCCTTAACGTCGGAAGCGAATGCGTTCAGTCAAATGTGGCAAAATCAATCTATTTGAACTTGATTGTCCATGTTGATTGTTCAGGATGATTGCCTGTGTTAGAAACACCACTGATCAGAAGATGTCTTCTCAGCAGCAGAAGCCGGTTGTCTTGGAAAATATAATGGTAACGTTCATATTAGCTGTTTGTTTAAAAGTTACTAACCTGTAACATCCTTGGGGAGACGGATTCATGACACGGTTTCAGAGTGAGAAAAACACGTCAATGTCAATATTTTACAGCTGGTTGTCCCTTATGTAACTGAAGTCATAACCACACTAATTGCCTCAGTGGCATTGCTCCGAATTGCCTATAACTCTATCAAACCGATAACCGGTCCATACGAACATTTTGAACGTTCCATACAACTGAACGCTGCCTCTGACGGAATATGGGATATCCAGCGATTTTCTATATCGCGAGCATTTTCTACCCAGTGATTGTAGCGATTGGTGTCCCTGGTAAGATATTGGCGCTGGTCAATATATGTACGGTGCTGTCGTCTGGCTTGCTGTTGTTCTGATGCACTTTTCAAATGTTTACTTGGTACAAATGATACACTCGTATAAAAAGAGTTTTCAGAATTGAGGGTACAGACATCTGATTTTTTTTTAAATTCGGTTTCCATATAATTTCAATACGATGCTTCTTTTTCTTTTGTCAATTACGCTGGTGCCGATATGGTAATAGGATCATAATTTATCCTTGTTCTGCCTTCTGAAGCGACGGTGGTCGACTTTGCAGATCCGTGCTTTTTCAAATTACTGACCAGTCGAAAATCAACACTCGTCAGTTCCTCCATAATCTCTAAATTATAATTTATGCTTTGAACCTCAATAATTTCACTACAAGTAGACCCTACAGATGTTTCACCTCCAAATGGCGTTGCTTACTGGAGCGATCTGCTGTTCAGCGGTACGTGAGTCTTGGAATTTAAATTCCTCGCTTTAAACTGTCGGATGGTCGTCAAACCACTGCCACTCCAGTCCATTATTGTCCTCCTGCCGGATTGAACCGACGTAGTCTGCACACACAGGATTTCTGTTCTTCACTACCAAAAAACTATACCCTGCCTAGCATTGGAAGAATGGTTGGCATTCCGAGAGTTGCAGCGAACGATAATTTAATTCAGTGGCTTTTTTTTCCTCCAAATTCCTTGTAGTTAATCTAACGGCGATTGTGATCCTATCTCGGGGAAAATGTGGACTCTCCAAATGCATCACCCGTTACATGGTTGGAATGGCAACAGCGGATCTGATGGTGGTTATCGTTTTTGGTTTATTAGAACAGGCCAACAATATCTACATGTATGCTAGATTCCTGCACATCACTCCTGTATGCGCTCTGACACTTGTATTTAGGATTGTGACAAGGGACTGTTCTGTTTGGTTTACGGTCAGTTTTACATTCGATCGCTTCATCGCAATATGTTGTCGAAAGCTGCGGGAACGATACTGCACTGAGGGAACAGCAACAGTGGTTATGGTGACCGTGGTTATAGTGAGCTGCGGGAGATGTATCCCATTTTACTTTGCCGTTGAACCTTACGTCATCATTGACAGCATACCGTGGCGTTGCGCCCTCACACATGAATACGCTACTTCACCCGTACGGAAAGCAATCGAATTACTGGATAGCATTTTAACACCATTCCTACCAATCGGCTTAATTCTAGTGTTCAATGGGTTAACGGTAAGAGATATAATTGCGGCCAATAGAGTCCGCAGGTGGCTTCGGAACAGCAGTGATAATCAGAAGGATACCGAAGTGAAAAACCGCAAAAAATCGATGATTTTCTTGTTTGCTCTATCAGCTAATTTCATAATATTGTGGATGCCATATGTAGCTCATTCCCTGAAGTGGCAAGTGCAAAACTTTATATATCAGGACAGATATTTGAGTTCCCCGGTATATATACTACAACAATTTGGGTACATGTTGCAAACTCTGAGTATGTGCACCAATACTTGCATCTATACACTGACACAGAGGACATTCAGGAGAGAGCTGAAGAATGGACTGAAGAATATGTTTACATTGAATGTCCGTCTGTGTACATAACTCCCAGTTCCAATTGAAATTCAGTGGAGATTTCTAATAAAACAGTTTTGAAAATGTGTAGGTTTGGTAAATCTGTCATAAATTCTAACAATGATGTGCCGGATCACCCTGAAACTGCATAATCCAGGGAAGATTGCAGACTTCAAACAGTTAAGTGTAAACAGTCAATGATCTGGCGTGATTGTTATATTCATTTAATTGCACTCAAAACTCTTACATAGACTAGACAACCCATGGGCAGGAACGGGCTTTGTAGTTTCAAGGGTCCAGATGTTTCAATAGACAATAGAGTGTAGGAGCAGGAGTCGGCCATTCTGCCCTTCGAGTCAGCACCACCATTCAATGTGGTCATAGCTGATCATCCATAACAATCCTACCTTCTCTCCATATCCCTTGACTCCGATATCTTTAAGAGCTCTATCTAACTCTTTCTTGAAAGCATCCTGAGAACTGACCTCTACTGCCTTCTGAGGCACAGCATTCAGATATCCACAACTTCCTGGGTGAAAAAAGTTTTTCCTGAGCTCTGATCTAAATGGCTTACCCCTTATTTTCAAACTGCGGTCTCTGGTTCTGTACTTCCCGAACATCAGGTACCTTTCCTGCCTCTCGAGTGTCCAATACCTTAATAAGCTCATACGTTTCAATCTGATCCCCTTTCATCCTTCTAAATTCCAGTGAATACAAGCCCAGTCGCTCCAACCTTGCAACATTTGACAGTACCGCCATTCCGGGAATTAACCTCGTGAACTTACATTGCACTCCCTCAATAGCAAGAATGTCCTTCCTTAAATTTGGATACCAAAACGGAACACAATACTCTAGGTATGGTCTCACCAGGGCCCAGTACTGCTGCAGAAGGACGTCTTTGCTCCTTTACTCAACTCCCCTTGTTCTGAAGGCCAACGTGCCATTAGATTTCTTCACTGCTTGCTGTACCTCCATGCTTACTTTGAGTGACTGATGAACAAGGACATCTAGATCTCGTTGTACTTTCCCTTTTCCTAACATGACACCATTCAGATTTATCCTCACATTTATCCTCATTAAACTGCATCTGCCATGCATCTGTCAACTTACCCGACTTGTCCGTCACCCTGCGTTCTCTTAACGTCCTCCTCATATTGCACACTGCCACTTAGCTTTGTGTCATCAGCCTTCAGTCCCATCAATCCATTTAACACTATTTTCTGCCTAATGTGAATTTCCTTTGGCCATTATTACATCTCGGAGATTCCCTGTACTTTTCCCTTGTAAAGACAGAACCAAACCCTACTTGTTTAACTTGTCTAACAATTCCCTGCTCCCCATAGTAAATTCACCCGTTTCTGCCTTCAAGGGCCCAACTTTGGACTTGACTATTTTGTTTTTCCTTTTCACATACCTAAAGAAGCTTTTATTATCCTCCTTTATATTCTTGGCGAATTTACCTTCGTACCTCATCATTTCTCCCCGTATTGCTTTTTTAGTTATTTTCTGTTGCTCTTTAAAAGTTTCTAATTCTCTGGCTTCCCGATTATCTTTGCCATGTTATAATTTTTCTATTTTAATTATAAATTGTTATCGACTTCCCTTGTTATTCATCGCACCCCTCCCCCCTACTCCGCTTAGAATCTTTCTTCTCCCTTTGGAATGAACTGATCCTGCACTTTCTGTACAATTCCCAGAAACATCCGCTATTGTTGTTCCATGTCATCCCTGCTAGGGTATCCTTCAGTCAACTTTTGCTAGTTACTCCCTCATGGCTCCATAGTCCACTTTGGTCAAACGTAAATGCTGTTCAAATTTTGTTAATTTGTTCAAATTTGCAAATGCTGGAAGCACTAAACCCCAAGCAGTTGCATTGAAAGAGAAACCAGTTAGTACTCGTGTCAGGGGGATCTCTACGGACAGTTCTGAGAGGAGACACTTTAACTATTTTTCCACACAATCTGTTTTGCCTGTGTAGGGTTCTTAGTACCATTACCTGTAACGTTACCTGTTAACTGCTAATAGAGTGGCTTTTCTGCAGTGTTTGTAACAAGTTAGCTTCTTTGTAATGTTAGTTGCTGAGGTAGTGGGTTTTTTGAGCAGCATGTTTGGGTTATGATTAGCAATAATGGAACTTTTATCCAATCGGAGAGATGTTATTCTTTCTTGTCTGTCTAAAGCCTTTAGTTTGCCCGGGTTTTGAGACCTTCGGAACGGAGAAGCCAAGAGGAAGGGCGTGCGGGAAGCGCTCTGGTCGACCACCGTGGCTGGGCCCAGGCCGAGGGTCGAGGAGTTCGGAGGAGATCGAATGGTGGAGAGAATACCCAGCTTCTGGAGCTCCAACGATGTTGTGCACGAACTGATAAACTCTGATAAATATGGCGCCTTATTTATTTTCACTTTTGTATTTCTATTTGTTTCTCTGTTAACCTCCTCGTCCCAGTAAAATAATAAAGTGTAATCTCTTACTTGCACATTGTGTAGTGTCTGGTATTTTATGTGTCAGGGTGTACCGGAGTGCATCAAACCGTGTCCACACCAACGTGATTACAGAGTTGGCGGGGTCGCTGTCTGTTTATCCTAGATGAACGGAGTCAATTGAGACATAGTCCGTATATAGTGGGTAGCTCGTCCGGCATTTGAATTTTGTCGGATACTGCGTAATTAGCCTGTTTTAAATCTGTGGAGATGGAGTCGGATACGATCGAACGCTGGTGTGAGATTCAGGACGTCTCGGTTAATCATGACTGAGTGTTCAGTGGGGTGGATATGCTTACCTTGGAGGAAGTGTTATTTCGATGTTTGAGTACGGTTAAAGCTATCGGCAAAGTCGAGATCATAGTCAGAAAGTTTGGAAAATGGCGGACCCAGGTTTTGTGTTAGTTTAGACTAGTTTTGACGTCACGGCCGTTGGCCTGCCACAGTGTATCGGCGACCCCAGTGAGGCGGAGCTATGGGGCGTTCACGTTGTCACAGAGAAAAGGTCTGCCAGCAGGGTCTGAAGGGACACCAGAGCAGTTGCCTGAAGCTGAGGGCGGAGATTTTAGAGATCGGGTCCAATCGTTTCGGAGAGATGAAAAAGGGTTTGGTCAGATTTGGAAAATTTAATTAGTCTGCATAGCCCAGGAAAGGGTGAAATTTCGGAGTTGTCCTCCGCCGTTAACTCCCTGGTGAGCAAGGCGCCGGGCCCACGTCAAAAGTTGGGAATTTTCTCCGGGAGGACTCCCACGCCCGAAGGGGAAGATGATCATGAGACCTGCATAGAACAGCTGCAGTGTTCAGAGGAAGAGAATCGGCAGAGTTTGGTGAAAAGTCTGAGCGGGCTGGCGGCTGAGGTAATAAGAGGAGTGAAAGTTAACCTTACTGCTTCTCTGACTGAGTATTGA